>CM055123.1:7503650-7696361 GCA_029206835.1 Rana muscosa | reverse complement strand
TGTACGCTCCATCAGAAAAACTTTTTCCGTTTGGTTTTGGATTTCATCGGACAAAAGTTGGGTCTGCAAATGGACAAACTTTTGCCCAACAAAAGTCTGATGGAGCAAAGTCCGACCGTGTGTACAGAAAACCATCGGACTTTAGTCCGATGGACAAAACAACTAATGTTAAAATCAACCAACAATAGCAGAAGTTGACCAAAGGGTGGCAGTAAAGAGCAGAAAAGAGCAGAAAAAAACCCGCCATGTTGTAAGAAGTTTTAAGAAAGTTTGCAGAAAAGTCTGAGCGTGTGTATGCTATGGGTGTTCCCAACCAACTCCGTTCGGACAAAAAACCACGGAAAAGTCCGATGGAAGTCCGACCGTGTGTACGAGGCTTAAGACTAGCAAACAAGGGACACATACAATTAATACATAGTTGCGATAGATATATGTATGATAAATCACTAATATATATATATATATATATATATATATTATATATATATATATATATATATTAATATATCGTTTACAACATTTGGCAACCTATAGGACTGGGTTATTATTCCTGCACAGAATTCACAAACCCTAATGTATTTTTGTTTGTGTCCATTAAGCTAAGAAGTCCTCAAATAACCCAGAACCGAACTGAAAGTTCTATGAATTTTCATCAAGTGAGCGGACGTGCAAAACCTGGTGGAATTATTTGTGGCTGATATGAGTATATATGTTAAACATTCGTTGTATTGTTAATGCGCGTTAGGCCTGTAGCCAGTCAATCACACATCTTTGCTGAAAAAGTGGGGGAAATATAGATTGTTTTTGTTTTTTGTTTTTTAAATTGTTATGAAATCTTTAATTTTTTAAAGTTTTTTATGAAGTTTGTTTTTTGGATACTTTGAGAAAAAAAAGACATTTTTTTAAATATATATATTTTTTAAGTTTTTTTTTTAATGAAAATTTTTAAATATATATTTTTTTAATTTTTATATACATTTTTCAATTTTTTTTTTTCCACGTGCTGTTCCTATAGAAGTTCAAGGTGGCCGGCAATTTAAAAGGAGAGCACTGATGAAGAGTGTGCTCGGTAGAACTACAAGTGACACATTTTAAATGGCTCTGTAGCAGTTTTTTTTCTGTGTCCATTGTAAGCAGCGGTTGTAAAGATAGGTAAAATTACCGTAAACAACTTTATCTGTTGATCTCTGTCTGTTTGTGTGTATTGTCTAAGCAGCTGTTCAGTGTAGCTAGAGGCAGATTTTGCATACCAATGGACATGCAAAAGTTTAATTGTTTTGAATGATATCAGGTAACAGTGGTAATGAATGAAGAATATTGAATGCTAGAAGAGCGATTGTTTTTTTGTATTCGTGAGTTGTAAGAGCTAAAGATAATTGAGTTTGGCTCATTACTCAGTGCAGTGTTGGAACGTTTAGTACTAATAGAATTGTTTATTGGTGGATTGTATAGTTGTAAAATGGAACTTGTGTATACGTATGTTAAAAAGTATGCCTCTGCCAGTTATCATTCATGTACAGATGAACCTCTTAAAAACCAGTCTAATGTGCTTTTGTCTCAGTGTCAGCAACAGAATGCCAGATTATTGGGTAACAGTTAAAAAAAAAAAAAAAAGTGAAGAAAGAAATATTAGCAAATGAAATTGCAGTGTTGCTCAGAATTAAATTTATATCTGAGCAAATGGGAGAGAAGTGGAAATCAAAGAGGAGACATCTCGGGGAGGACATAGAGAGAGTCAGTGAAAACCTTCTAAAGATTGCAACAGCCTCCAGTAATGAGATGGATGAATTGCAGGCAAAAATTGTCAGTTTGTCAGGAAGGAACACTGAGCTCAAAGAGCAGATTTATAGGTGCAGCATGGATTGTGAAATGAAGAGCAAACTTTTAGAATCATTGCAAATAAAGTTGTCAGAGATGGAAGAGTTGGTTATATCTTTAGAAAGAAAATTAGCACATGCAGACTCCCAGCTTCGTACTAAAGAGCAATGTATGGTATCGCTCAATGAGCACAAAGGAACATGTCAATTGGCCGATATCTGCACAGTCAATAAGGAAAAGGGCCGTGATGAAACACAGTCAGATATTGCACCTATAGCTGCAAATCAGAATAACAGTTTAATTACAATCCAAGAAAGACTTACTTTGTGCCAGATTCTGGGCAGTGCCATCTTAAGAGCATTATAGACCCCCGGGCAATACAGTGCACTGGGGCCCTGTCTACACAATCATGCACGAGAATAAAAATGCAAATTATCAATAAGGCTATATGGTAATGATACCATTGGTATTTCTGCTGGAATTTGGAAATTAGGGATACATGGGAGAATAGGAGAAACATTTTGGGATAAGTGGTGGGACAGGAGGGACATTGGGGTTAAGTGGGGGGGAGAGGAACATTTGGGATAAGTAAGAGGAGAGGAGGGGCATTGGGGATAAGTGGGAGGACATTTGGGATAAGTGGGGGGAGAGGGGGCCTTTAGGATAAGTGGGATAATGGGGATAAGTGGGGTGCAGGAGGAACATTGAGGATAAGTGGGTGGACAGAAGGAACATTGAGAGGATGGGAGGGACATTGGGGATAAGCGAGGGGACAGGAGGAACATTGGGGGGACAGGAGGGACATTGAGGATAAGTGACAGGACAGGAGGGACATTGAGGATAAGTGAGAGGACAGGAGAAATATTGGGGGGACAAGAGGGACATTGAGGATAAGTGGGAGGACTATTTGGGGGACAGGAGGAACATTGGGAGGACATGAGGAACATTGGGGATAAGTGGGGGGGCCAGGAGGGACATTGGGGATAAGTGGGGGGACAGGAGGAACATTGAGAGGACAGGAGGGACATTGAGGATAAGTGGGGGGCAGGAGGAACGTTAAGGGACAGGAGAAACATTGGGGGGACATTAGGGACATTGGGAATAAGTGGAGGGACAGGAGGAACATTGAGAGGACAGGGCGAACATTGGGAATAAGTGGGGGACAGGAGGAACATTTGGGATAAGTGGGGGGACAGGAGGAACATTAGGGGGCCAGGAGGGACATTGTTTTTTTGGGGGGGACAGGAGGAACATTGGGAATAATTGGGGGGGGGCAGGAGGGACATTGGGGAGACAAGAGGGACATTGGGGGGACAGGAGGGACATTGGGGGGACAGGAGGGACATTGGGGGGACAGGAGGGACATTGGGGGGACAGGAGGGACATTGGGGGGACAGGAGGGACATTGGGGGGACATTGGAGATTAGTGGGGGAGATGGTGATGCTCTGTGTATTTGTGTAGTGTACACTGTGTGACTGTACTGTACATCTGTGTCACATACCACAGTTCACTTGGTCAGGAAGATCCCCGGAGAGGTCATTTCATCACATGTGCCTGTGGGGTAGAGGCAAGCAGGCGTCGCCACGCCAATCCCAGACTGGCTGCCACAATGGGGAAAGGGGAGACCCAGTCTGGCGCTGAGGAGGAGAATACGACGGCTGTAGCTCACACAGCGAGGCAAAGGCGGGACTCCCAGAGCAACCCACCTCACATGACACCCGTTCCTCCAATCACCGGGCAGCCGCTGCCCATCCCTGAGCCACAACTTGGCGGCTGGAGCGCAGCAAGTGACACCGTCCATACACATTAGGACGGAGTGACACTGGCAACCACTGGGCAGGTGGGGCCCCCCAGGCAAATGGGGCCCCTGGGCAACTGCCCAGCATGCCCATGCAAAAAGACGGCCCTGATTCTGGGTGAATTTAACACCCTGAGTCACCAGTGAGTCTGTCCAATAAATTTGAGGCTCTAGTGCTTAAATTCCATTTGAGTAATGAGGATGCATGCTCTCTTCTAAAAGCATGGCTACCAGGACCTTTGGTAGGCCAGTTATCTGCACGGGTAAATGATAACTTAGCAGATGCAGAGGAAAGAATTGCAGTGTATTGTGGACAGTCGTGATAATGGTATGAGTGATTTACAAGGAATGAAATTTAGGAGAGGAGATGACCAAATATTGTTCTGCAGTGAATATCTTGCATTGTATACGAAAGTGTTCAACTGTCCTGACTTATTGCAGGATGATGCAAGTTTCATATACTCAATGGCCAATAGGTGTTATGTAAGCTATCCCACTAGAATGGCTCTGAGGAACCAAGTTTTTGTCAATATCCTGCGAGACTTCTATCAAGAGTCCAGTTATAGGGAATACGGGTCAAAGGCAGATGCAGATACTAGTGATCGTATTGATTCTGGAGTTGATTTAGGGGAGACGTCTGATGAGTCCATCGCTAGTGATTACTCCTCAGACGATGAAAGTGTAAAGTCTGTTCAGGTTAATGTTATGCAACAATGTGAGTCTCCATCGCCTTATGCTCAGAGAAGGACCCATGCAGGGAGACCAACCCTTAAATGTTTTTTTATGTAAAAGGGGGGTCACATCGCCAGATATTGTTGGGCGGCGAATAATGACATCAAAAAAAGATCAACACCCCAAAACGTTATGAAGTGTATTCGGTGAGATGGGGTAGCAATAGGCATAGAGGCCATAATACTCTATTAAGACAGGAAAGGCATTATTATGAAAAATGGAGGGAGCCACATGTTCATTCAAATATAGCAATGGGGAGAAACAATGGTAGCAGCCCTTAAGAAGCTGCAGGGATGGTGAGAATTTTCTGGTTAATGTTTTTTTTTTGCTATGAATAAGACGTGAGTTACAGAGGTTTGCCCTTCAGGTTTGGAATATTATAGAGGACCTTGATATGTATATATTTTCGAGGATAGGCCGCGGGATCGTTATTTTGTTTTTAAAATACTCTTAGTTTCAATTTTTTTTAATAACATTCCAATGTTTGCCCCCTGGACTAATCTACCATTCTGGCTTGTATGTGGTTGGATGCAAATGGCATTGCCATTTTTTTTCCAGAGTAATAGGGCAAGGTTTTCCAATACTGCCTGCTTAGTATAGGAAAATATGGCAAATGTTACCCTAGCATTACAATTAAAGTCAATTGTTTCGATAATTGTGTGTAATAACCATCTTTGTGTTTTGTTTTTTGTTTGGATACTAATGTTTGTGTTTTGTTTGCAGATCCTTCAAAGTGAAAACAACAGTGGGTAAATTTTGCAGAGCAGGGGTTAGGTTTTCACATGGTACCATGAGCTCATTAATTAGTAATTGTTTGCAAACATTGAAAAAAATTAAACAATAGTCAGACATTAATGGAGTAAAGAGTTACAAATGCTGGGATGAAGTACAGAGGTTGTTTTTTTTTTCCCCATTAACGAATTCTCTTCCAGATCGAAATGAGCACTTACTCCCCTCATGAGAAAAGTCCATGGATGTCTTTAATGAAAGTTGAGTGTTTGTCATTGTTTGATGGTTGTCTTGCCATGTTGTTGTGTGTTGATGGCCAGATTTTTTTTATTTTTTATTTTTTATTTTATTGATTTTAATTTTTTCAAAGAAAAAGAAATGTTTTTTTCTACATTTTTTTTCTCATTCATTTTCTTTCATTTTGTCTTCATAATTTTTTTAGGATTTTTTTTACTTTCCATTTATTTTTTCATTTTTTTTAGTATTATTTTCAGTGTTTTTTTTATATTGTTTCATCTATTTTATTTTTGGTTTGGTTCAGGTGGAAAAATTGTTAGGTTTAATCCACCTGAAAAGGGGGTCATTAGCAACTGACTAGGTGGTCATTGACGATGTCCTCAATTAGCAGCTGACTACATTTTGTCTAGGACAAGAGCTGGTAGGAAACCATTTTGGCTACAAAGTTTTTTTTTCTTTTCGTTTGTTTTTCTTTTCATTCAGGTGGAAAAAGTTCCAAAGGTTTAGGATTTATCCACCTGAAAGGCGGAGTAGTGCATAGATCAGAAAGTACAGATAATGCATTGTGTTTTTGAGTGCTTAAAATTTGGAATTTTTGAGAAGCAACGTTCACGTTCATCTTTTATTTAAAAAAAAAAATATTTTAGATTTTTGCTCATACCATGGGGATCCATTTTAGAGTGGGTTCATCCGAAAGGAAGCATGGTTGTTTTGGTAATTTGTTCAGAAGTCAGGAATACTAAATTCCTGTGTTAGTAGATATTATGGATAAGAATTTGATTCTGCTCTTGTTCTTAACTTCCAGAATCTTTGTGGAGCGAGATTGGAGAGGATTCTGGAACAGAGATGAAAGATGTTCAGCTGGTTGGCAGTTCGTCTGTGCCGTACCACACCGAAAATTTGTGCTTATAAACGTTCAGGAGAGAAAAGATTCAGACTAATACTTGAAATATAAGGTTTCTTTTTCTTATGTACAATTTTTGCACTGATACTGAATCTGAAGGACTTTGCTCAACAACGAGACTTGTGAAACATTTTGCCAAAGTCTCTCCTGTCATTTATGAATGCAAACGGACTATGAATACAAATGCAATGGGTTGGGGGAAGGAATATAACCTATACAATCCTTCAGAACAAGAGATGTAATATATGTTTTTCTTTTTTATCATGGGAGGAGGAATTGAAAGAAGGAAATGTTTTTTTTTAATGTGCGACATGTATTGACATAAATTAATTAATATGGTGCAGGTACCTAGGAAGTTGACAATTAAAGGTGTCTGTTGACCAGACTAGAGGGTACCAGGTAACACATCAATGGGGTGAAAACTTCCTCGTAGCGGTGGTGTGTCAATCTTAGCAGTCCTATAGAGAAGCTCTCGGCTAGTGGACATGTGGGAGATACACCTAATTGATGTCTCACCTGAGAGGTTTAAAACCCTGCACAGGTAATGCCAGTGACTACACACAGGAGCATGCTCCGTTGAACAAAGGGAATAAACACTGGCTACCAGGGTACAGTATACCTTCACCACATGGTGCTTCAGCATCTCATAGTGGTTGATAAAAACCTATTATCCTATATGTGCTGAATATACTCTGAATCAAGTGCGGTATATCAGTGGCTTGCTCCCAGAGATATGCGGAACGCTTTTTTCTCAGAAGTAACCCGAAAGAGGAGGGATGTATTCAGCACTATATTGGGGGATAGGAGCTGGGATGGGTGTTGTTAGTGGAGTGGACATCGATCTCCTAGGGAACAAACTCTCATCCATAGCTTCAGACAGCAGACGGGGCTTTGTTGCTCGGAGAGATTGGTGCCCCCCCTTGATAACATTCAATGGAGTCACTGAAATATCCAGTGTAAAGTGGCTTAAGATTTTGTCAACCATGGTGAGAGTTGGTAGAGAGTGTGAGATGGTATGGGACAGATATGTCATTGACTCTAGCATGCACACAGGGGCAGGCGGAGTTATCGACCAGCATACAAGCTGATCGACAGTATCTTCACATGAGGGGCAGTAGCCTGATGAGTTAGCATCACCGCTCAGTAAGACTTTGCCAAAACACAGCGATAACACTAATCCAAAGTGGTGGTGGAATGCCTGGATGGGCTGTACTGGTTTGGATTGTGAAAGGTTTTGTGCTGTATGATCCCATATACAGAAGTGCAGACTCGGTCTGTATATTTTGTGGCATCAATGGGCTTACTGACGGGGGATTCTATCTTGTTGCATTTGTGGCTAAGTGACCCACATGTGATCAGAGAATACGGAAGCTGGGGGTAGGTTAATATTTCCCTCTGTCGGAAGCAGGACCACGATGTCCTTTGCATACCAGGTCAATACACGGTACTCTGTGTTCTGGATAGAGAGATCATTGCTGGGAAGGAAGCACCTGAGTATTATTTAGGACATAGATGAGTTTGTTTCTTTGTCCTAGAAGATACCGATGTAGCGTTAGGTTCAAGAAATACCCTAGTTCCATGACTAACAATAGGTAGGGGTGCATGAGATGCCCTGGGCATTGTCACTGAAATCCAGACACAGGGATGACATTTTGTGGGGTTTGTTATTGTTTGAGATTCATGCGTGTTGTTAGACTCAAAACTTATATGGGAAGCTCTCCCGCTTATCCATGCAAGTTGAGGGACAAATTGACGGTAGGGTCTCTTCGTACAAATTAGAGACTTTGTTGCCAATTTGTCTCCCTGAGGCATCGCAGACAGGCTAAGTTGCGGTAGGAAAGACCACTGTGGGCAAGCCTGTCCAAACCCGACCTGTATCTACAATAAAGAGTTATAGGAGGTTGGGAGCGGAAGGCGTAATTGGATGGATAATATATATGCATATATTATGATAATGGGTGATTTATGTCATGGTATAGTGTGATAAAAAAATATATATTAGGCTAGTAATATGGCCAAGTAAGGTTCTCCTCGAAGCTCTGTATCTGAAAGCTGAATGAGTTGTTGCTGAGTGTGCGAGTGAATTGTGAATGAATGGACACCCCTTGCCGATACTATACCCCTTCATGAAGAAGATGTCAAGAAGAAGATACAGAACGGTGACAGGGAAGCTGTCGCGGAAGATTGATGTTGGTGTGTCACCCAGTAGCAAAGCGGCACGTGTGGGGAAACACAGCGCGTTAAGACCGTTATGGACTGTTCTATAGGAGCTGGTTCTGAAGCCTATGTTAAGAGGCGCAACACAGTAAAACCATTATGGACTGTTCCAGAGGTGCTGGTTCTGAAGCACATGGTGGAAGACAGTTATGGGCTGTTCCATAGGAGCTGTTTACTGGTCCAGAGGTATACTGGTTCGAAAACACATGGTGGGCGTTAAGACCATATGGACTGTTCAATGGGAGCCATGTCTGGAGTAGGGTAATATGTGCCCGTTAGGCGCAAAGCGGCATATGTTGGAGAACAATCTAGTATATTCCGAAAACTTCCACACATCTGGTTTTACAACGAAATGACACTTGCAATCCCATGGTGTTCTAGAAGGCTTGTCTCAAGGCCCCCTGGTGTGTTGGGAGCTTCAAAGAGTTTGATAACAATGGACTGTGCATGGGCTGCAATTCTGCCCCAGGGACCAGGTATCCTCAGTGTATTAATCTGAGGAAGGACTGCCCTGTGAGCAATGATTGGGTCAAAATTAAAATGGGTTGGCAAGGGAGGGAGTCTGAATGGTGACTGCTTGGTAAGAAGGGTTCGTACACAGAATTCTGCCTATTTGACTGCAAGGGCCCCTGCCATAAGGATGTCCATAGGTTATTTTGCTAGGGCCTTGCTCTGACGGCCATTTTTTGGGCCTAAAGCCTCGTACACACGGCCGAGAATCTCGTTGTAAAAAACACGTTGTTTTTTTCGACGAGATCCTTGGACAAGAAACTTGTCCCGGCCGAGTGTACACACGCTCATTTCAAAGAACCCGCGGTTCTTTGAAGGGAGCGAACGCAGTGACATAATTGAATACGATGAGCATGCGCTCGTCACATTCGATGCCGTCGCCGCCATCTTTGTACAGCCTATCCTATGCCTAGGAAGCTACCGCGCATGCGTCGAAGTCATTTCGAGCATGCGCGGGCTTCCCGGAGGACAGGTAAGTGTACACACACACACACACACACACACAATTTTCTCGTCGAGAAACAGGCTGACGAGAATCTCGACGAGAAAATAGAGAGCAGGTTCTCTATTTTCTCGTCGAGATTCTAGTCGGTTTTCTTGACGAGAAACCAATATCCTTTGGTCAAGTCCAAAGTGGTCAAATAACGGGCCTTGCCAAGTCGGTCTATAAGCTCGTCTACCCTGGGCATTGGGTATGTGTCAAACTTTGTTACCACATTAAGCTTTCTGAAGTCATTACAAAACCTCCAAGTGCCATCCGGTTTTGGGACTAATACAAGGGGGCTAGACCAGCCACTATTGGATTCCTCAATAACGTCTAGCTCCAACATCCTTTTAACTTCCTCACCGATGTCCTTTCTTCTAGCTTCGGGAATTCGGTATGGTTTGAGCTTGACACGGACTCCAGGTTCAGTAACAATATCATGCTGAACTGCTGAAGTCGTGCCCGGCAACTCTGAAAATTTCTCTTTATTCCTTATCAGGAACTCTCTAGCTTCCTGTTTCTGGGAACATGACAGGGTGTCTGGAATCGTGACCTCAGGGATCAGAGGGGATTCAGTACCCTTAAGGGTTACCAGGAGGGACCTCGCAGTTAATGCCAGTCTATCCTTCCAGGGCTTTAACAGGTTTATGTGGTAAATCTGTTCGGGCTTCCTTTTACCTGGTTGATAGACCTTGTAATTGACTTCCCCAACTCTTTCAATTACTTCAAAAGGGTCCCTGCCACTTAGCCAGGAATTTGCTCTCAACAGTGGGAACTAACACGAGGACCCTGTCACCAGGTGAGAAAACACGAAGTTGGGCCCCCCTGTTGTATATCCTCTGTTGGGCTGCTTGGGCCTGCAGTAAATGTTCTTTTACCACCGGCATGATGGCTGCAATCCTATCCTGCATTTGAGCGATATGCTCAATGACACTTTTGTGAGGTATCTGCTCCCCCTCCCAAGTTTCCTTGGCTATGTCTAAGAGTCCCAGAGGGTGTCTCCCATAATGCAGCTCAAATGGAGAGTACCCCGTAGAGGACTGGGGAACTTCCCTGATGGCGAACATCAAGTAGGGTATCAGGAAGTCCCAGTTTTTCCCATCCTCGTCAACAACCTTTTTTAACATACTCTTTAATGTCTTATTGAAGCGTTCCACCAAGCCATCCGTTTGAGGATGGTACACCGAGGTTCGCAACTGCGTCACCTTAAATAACTTGCACAGCTCCCTAGTTATTCGTGACATGAATGGGGTACCCTGGTCTGTAAGGACTTCTTTCGGGACGCCAACCTGACTGAACACCATAAACAGCTCTTTGGCAATGTTTTTAGCAGACGCAGTGCGTAAGCGAACGGCCTCGGGGTAACGGGTAGCGTAATCCATGATCACGAGGATATGTTGATGACCGCGGGCAGATTTGGGGAGTGGACCCACAAGGTCCATGGCAATCCTCTCAAAAGGCACTTTAATAATGGGCAAGGGCACTAACGGACTTCGGAAGTGGGGCTGGGGGGCTGACATCTGACACACAGGACAGGATTGACAATAATTCTCGATATTTTTCCGTATCCCAGGCCAGTAAAACCTGCGCAACACCTTTTCAGTGGTTTTCTCAACCCCTAAATGGCCTCCTAGCAAGTGCCCATGGGCAAGTTCCAACACCACCCGTCTGTATAGCTTAGGGACTACCAACTGTTCAACCACCTCATCATTAGTTTTACATACACGATACAGTAAATCCTCATTGCTGCAGAAATATGGAGAACAGGGCCTGTCCCCTGGTTCGACAGGTACCTCATTAATCACCATTACATTTTCCCAGGCCCTGGCAAGGGTAGGGTCTTTTCTCTGCTCCGTACCAAAATTTTCCTTGTGCACATTAAGATCGGCAAACTCTAACGTAGGCTCAGATTCAGCAGACGGCTGTCCAGCTCTACTGGTTGCGGGGAATTCTTCAGGCTCCCCCAGCTCTCCTGCCATAACTGAAAAAGGATCACCCGGAGAGCCCTGAGAGGAGTCCCCTGAACTCACAAGGTCAGTAATGGCCATGAGTTCTGGCTCTGCGACTGAGTCAGGTACTGCGACTGGGTCGGGACAATCCCACAGTTCCCAAAACTTAGGGAAGTCCCTACCAATGATAGCCTCGTGCACCAAGTGGGGCACCAGTCCGACCGAATGGGTCACCGTACCTAAGCTAGTTTTAAACTGAACAGTGGCTATTGGATACTCGCGGGTATCCCCATGTGCACAGATCACAGCAACTTTTTTTGCATGAAAATTCACAGTTTCTCAGCTGTAACCAAAGTAACTAGACTTCCAGAGTCCAGCAAGGCCGTAATAGGCTTATTATTAACAGTCACATGACACATGTGTTTTCCCACATTTGGCACTGCAGCGCATGAAACAGAAGCAAACATAGACTGCCTTCTAAAAGATAGATCACACTGCATTGGTTCATCTGTCAATGGACAGTTTGCTGCAACATGTCCCAGTTCTTGACAGCGAAAACACCTGATGTTTCCCCAGTTTGGTTTGCTGACAGGCAGTGGCTTCCCTTGTTTGGGCCGCCAAACTTCAGTCCTGGCACCAAAAATCCTCCCCCCTATTTCCTTTCCAAGCTTACCACCCACTTCCCCTGGAACAGTCTTACCGGTTGCCTGGGGAGACCGTGGCTTTGGGTGGAAAGTCCGTGCGGCTGTAGGGGTGGTGACCAGGTTCTCTGCAGCAAAGTACCTCTCAACAAGCTCCACCAGGTTGTCTGCCGACTTGGGGTCTCCTTGACTCACCCACTTCTGCAGGGGAATTGGTAGTGACCTCAGGAATTGGTCCATGACCACACGCTCCACTATTTGTGGCGCAGACAGGGACTCCGGCTGTAGCCATTTCCGCACCAGGTGGATCAGATCAAACATCTGCGATCTTGGGGGCCTCTTTTCTTGGAAGAACCAGCTGTGGACCCACTGAGCTCAAACAGCCAAGGTAACACCAAGTCGTGCCAGGATTTCCTGCTTGACCTTCTCATAATCTCCCGCTTCTGCTGACTCCAGATCATAGTAGGCCTTCCGCGCTTCTCCAGAAAGTAAGGGGGCGATCAGTCCTGCCCACTGGGTTTGGGGCCAACCTTCCCTCTCAGCGGTCCATTCAAACGTTAAGAGGAAGGCCTCTGGATCATCATCTGCCGTCATCTTTGACAGGAAGCGCCCTACATGGATGGCTGAGGGCTTGTCTCCAATATTATTCATTTTCGCAGGTGACCCCTGTGCTAGCGTCTCCATAACCTCAGTAAGGGTTTTCCTATCCGCTTTTGCAGCAGTGGCAAGCTATTCAAACAGCCTCTGCGATTGCTCCTGTACAGCACCAATCTGTTGGAACAGCACCTTGGTTTGCTCCTGTGCGATAGCGTTGGCTTGCTGTTGTGCAGCGTTTGCTTGCCGCAATTCAGCGTTAGTTTGCTGCCATGCAGAGTAAGTTTGCTGCTGTGCAGCGTTTGCCAACACCATTTGTTTGAGGAGGTCCTCCATGTTGTCACTTTAGGTACTGGCCTTTTAAGTAGTAACTTACTACAGCTGGTCGCAGCCTCCACCATATGTAACCTGGGGGACAGGTAGTAGGTACAAAAGCTCCCTGGGATGAGCAGGCACAGATACCAAGTCCATTGGATCAGTGAAAACAGTGTTGTTTATTGGTGCTATATACAAAGACAATGACAGGTGCTGTACAGTGTGCAGAAAACAAACAGAAGAAAAATAGCTAAACAGAAGCCTAGCCGTGTCTCGGCTCTAACTACACGGTATTTACAAGCCCTCACTACTAGGCTGAACAAGCCTAACGCTTGTCAGTTTCCACATTCACAGAGTAACAAGTTTTACCAACCTTCTTGCTCTCACAGACCAATGTTGTCTGTGTTTCCCAAGCTGAGCCAAGGCTGTCTGCTCAGGTGAGCTTTTAACCCCTTGCTTACTGGGCACATAAACCCCCTTTCTGCCCAGGCGAAATTTCAGCTTTCGACACTGCGTCGCTTTGAATGACAATTGCGCGGCCGTGCGACGTGGCTCGCAAACAAAATTGACGTCCTTTTTTTCCCACAAATAGAGCGTTCTTTTGGTGGCATTTGATCACACCTCTGCGGTTTTTATTTTTTGCGCTATAAACCAAAAAAGAGCGACAATTTAAAAGAAAAACACAATATTTTTGGATTTTTGCTATAATAAATATCCCAATTTAAAAAAAACAAAAACAAACTATTTTTTCCTCAGTTTAGGCCGATACGTATTCTTCTATATATTTTTGGTTAAAAAAAATCCCAATAAGCGTATAGTGATTGGTTTGCGCAAAAGTTATAGCGCCTACAAAATAGGGGATAGAATTCAGACTTTTTTTATTATTATTTTTTTTACTAGTAATGGCGGCGATCTGCGATTTTTGTCAGGACTGCGATATTGCGTCAGACACATCGGACACTTTTGACACATTTTTTGGGACCATTCACATTTATACAGCGATTAGTGCTATAAAACTGCACTGATTACTGTATAAATGTGACTGGCAGGGAAGGGGTTAACACTAGGGGGCGAGGAAGGGGTTAACTGTGTTCCCTATGAGTGATTGCTACTGTGGGGGGAGGGGACTGACTGGGGGAGGAGACCGATCTGTGTCCCTATGTACAAGGGACACAGCATCGGTCTCCTCTCTCCCTGACAGGACATGGATCTGTGTGTTTACATACACAGATCCATGTCCTTGTTCTCTGTACCAGCCGATAGCGGGTACCTGGCGGACATCGCGGCCGTTAGGCACGCACATCGGCATCTCAGTGATGCGCCGCCGGCGGCACTCGCGCGTCCCCCGGTGGCTGGAGGACCAGAGGCCGTATAATGACCTATGATGACATTATAGAACCACTTTGTGGCCGTCATTAGTCGCATGACGGGCGCAAAGTGGTTAATTGACCTGGGAGAGAGGACCAACACCTGCACTGGATCCTGGATCAGAGATCCATGAATGTATAAGAGAGGAGCCTGGGAGATGTATAAACCCCGAACAGGACTTTTCCTGTCTCTCTCAGGGATGTTCTGCTACAATAATATATTATATATATATATATATATATATATATATATATATATATATATATATATATACACACATACATACATACACACACACACACACACACACACATACACACACACACATATATATATATATATATAACAAGATAAATATATATAGATGTACACACACACACACACATAAGATAAGATATATATATATATATATATATATATATATATATATATATATATATATATATATCTTATGTGTGTGTGTGTGTGTACATCTATATATATTTATCTTGTTATATATGTATATTGTTGTGTGTATATATATACACATACATATACATATACACACACACACACACATAAATATACACACACACACTAACAATACGATTTAAATATAACAGTGTCCTATATATATATATATATATATATATATATATATATATATATATATATATATTTATATTGTGACAGCAGGAAGGTAAAGTCACCTGGTTGCATCCAGGGGGGTAGATATATTTCGCCCAGATTCAGGCTTTACGCCGACTTATACAACTAGGTGGAGAGTTGTATAAGCCCAGCTGAGGATAGTGGGCTCATGGATGACTCATACCTCTAGGGAGAGTGTGGGGCGTCGTGCAGACAGGGAGTTGATGAGACCAGCTGAAGCTTGTCAGCTCATTTAGGCCTCTATAAGAACTCCCAGCTTCATTAGATGTTAGCTCATGCCTGGAACCAGACCTGTGTGGACTGTCTAGGGAGAGTGAACCCCTGTGCGGTGAGACAAAGCCTGTGTGGCTATTTGCTTGGACATTTAAAACCAGGGACTTAGGGACTAGGACAGCACTAGGCTGATCCCAGTTGTTAGTTAGGAAACCTGTATGTTTAGTCAGAGGTCAACTTGACCAGGATTTATTTTGTTTATGTTTCTTTTGCTTTGCTGTGTTTTGTCACTGTAAATAGAAAATAAACCGCACCTTTTTGATTTTGAAAACCACAACCTCCGTTTGCTGGGCCTGTTTTGTGTGGGGAGCCCATCCCGGGGGTCACACACACCCGCTGCCGAGCTAACCCCCTCACAATATATATTTATTTATATTCATATTATGTAGATATATCTGGACAGAAACAAATGATTTAGTTTACATTTAGGATATTTTTAAAGCTCTTTAGCAGCAGAATTCTGTGTTTCTAGAAGAATATTGCTTGTACATACTAGAGATAGGAGGAGGGGAGGAGATGTTTACATAAATAGGGGGCGGCAACTGGAGAGAAAAGGAAACTTGAAACTGAAACCTATTACACTGCTTGAGAAGCACTGAGCTTGTGCGAGATTTGCAAGCCTGAAATCCAGGAAGACATACAGTCTGGCTTCAGATGACCACACTTAAGATGGCCGCAGTCTATTTCTAGTTTATATCTAGATGCTGTAATAACCTAACAAAACTGACCTTAGTTTACAGACTAACTTTACTAGAATACATTAAGCTTGTGTATTCTAGGGGTATTTTTATTTAAAAGGTGTATTTTCGGCCAGAACACCACGTTAATATGCAAGTTATTGTCATAAAAAGTGTTTGGGGACCTGGGTCCTGCCCCAGGGGACATGTATCAATACAAAAAAAAAAAGTTTTAAAAACGGGAGCAGTGATTTTAATAAATGCTTAAAGTGAAACAATAAAAGTATGCTGTAAAGTAGCGTGTTTCCCGTGTTTATAACAGTCTCTGCACAAAATGTAATTTCTGAAGGAAAAAAAGTCATTTAAAACTACTCGCGGCTGTAATAAATTGTCGGTCCCGGCAATAGAGAGAAAAGTTATTGAAAAAAAAATTAGTGGGGGTCCCTCAAAATTCCATTAACATGCCCTTCAGGTCTGGTATGTATATTAAGGGGAACCCCGCACCAGAATTAAAAAAAAAATGGCGTGGGGTCCCCCCTAAAAATCCATGCCAGACCCTTATCCAAGTACACAACCTTGGATAAGGCCATGTGGCCTGGTACTGTTTTGAGCGCCCCCCCTCCAAAACCGTACCAGGCCACATGCCCTCAACATGGGGGGGGATGTCCCCATGTTGATGGGGACAAGGGCCTCATCCCCACAACCCTTGCCCGGTGGTTGTGGGGGTCTGCAGGCGGGGGGCTTATCAGAATCTGTAACAAAGGGGAACCCCAGATTACGCCCCCCCCATGTGAATTAGTAACGGGGTACATCGTACCCCTACCATTTCACAAAAGAAAGTGTCAAAAAATATAAAAACAACACAGACACAGTTGTGAAAAATTGTTTATTAAAAATAAAGCCTCCCGGCTAATGACGCGCAAGCAGTGTTGACAGTTATTTTATAACCGAGGTCGGAAACCCCTGTGACGCGTTAGAGGGAGCGGGGTTACCCGTCCCGCCCCCTCTAATGCATCACGGGAAACCCCGACCTTGGTTATAAAAGAACTGTCAAACACTGCTTGAACGTCATTAGCCGGGAGGCTCTGGTGCAGGAAAGATGTGTGTCGTTCATCGCTGGAGATTCATGGATCATCGCTGGACAGACTGCATTACAACGCTGGAATGTCATTTTTTATTTTTAATAAAGGACTTTTCACAACTGGGTCTGTGTGGTTTTTTAATTTAATGACACTTTCTTTTGTGAAATGGTAGGGGTACAATGTACCCGTTACCAATTCACATAGGGGGGGCGGAATTTGGGGGTCCTCTTTGTTAAAGGGGGCTTCCAGATTCTGATAAGCCCCTCGCCCGCAGACCCCACAACCACCGGGCAAGGGTTGTGGGGATGAGACCCTTGTCCCCATCAACATGGGGACATCCCCCCCCACGTTGAGGGCATGTGGCCTGGTACGGTTCAGGAGGGGGGGGGGCGCTCTCTCGCCCCCCTCTTTTCCTGTGGCCTGCCAGGTTGCGTGCTCGGATAAGGGTCTGGTATGGATTTTTGGGGGAACCCCATGCCATTTTTTTTATTTTGGCGCGGAGTTTCCCTTAATATCCATACCAGACCTGAATTTTGGGGGACCCCCACGCATTTAAATTTTTTATTTTTCAATGACTTCTCTGTATTGCCGGGACTGACAATTCATTACAGCCGTGAGTAGTATTAACCACTTGACGACCGCCGCATGTACATATACGTCGGCAGAATGGCACGGACAGGCACATCAACGTACCTGTACGTGCCTGCCTTCCCGCGGGTGAGGGGTCTGATCGGACCCCCCCCGGTACATGCGGCGGTCCGTTAAGCTTGAGGATGAGGGGGCAGCCATTGGTTTCTGGCCACCTCCTCGCGATCGCTCCCGGCGAATGAAATGCTTCCCCTGTCTGTGTAATGTAAACACAGGCAGGAGGAAGTGATGTCATCTCTCCATGCGGCGCTCTTTTCGTCCGGAGCGCCGAGGAGAGAAGACATCAGGTTAGTGCACCAACAGCCCACTGACACCAGGACACATAGGCACATAAATCACCCCCCAGATCACCCCCCAGCACCCAGTCACAGTGTCACTGATTGCAATGATCATTTATTTACTGATCACTGCATTTAGTGTCATCTGTGACAGTAAAAAGGTGCAGGGCAGTTAGATTTAGGCCCCTTTAGGTCCAGGGTAGCCCCTAACCCCCCAATAAAGGTTTAACCCCTTGATCGCCCCCCAGGTAACCCTTTCACCCCCTATCACCAGTGTCACTAAGCGATCGTTTTTCTGATTGCTGTAGTAGTGTCGCTGGTGCCGCTAGGTAGCCATTTTTTGTTAGGTTCGCCGCCAGGTTTTTATAGCGTCAGGTACCCCTATATACAACCTAATAAAAGTTTTAACCCCTTGATTGCCCCTAGAGTTAACTCTTTCACCAGTGATCACTGTATAAATGTCACTGGTGACACTGGTTAGCCAGTTAGTTATTTAGGTTACCCGTCAGGTTTTTATATAGCGTCAGGTACCCCCATATATTACCTAATAAAGGTTTTAACCCCCTGATTGCCCCTAGTTAACCCTTTCACCAGTGATCACCGTATAAGTGTTACGGGTGATGCTGGTTTGTTAATTTGCTTTTTATTGCATCAGGGCACCCGCCGTATATAACCCAATAAAGGTTTAACCCCCTGATCGCCCGGCGGGTGATATCAATTAGGTTTTAGCGTCAGTTAGGGTCTGCGTCGCCCCAGGCAGCGTCAGGTTAGTGCCAGTAGCGCTAACACCCATGCATGAAGCATACACCTCCCTTAGTGGTATAGTATCAATATCTGATCTGATCAGATCTATACTAGCATCCCCAGCAGTTTAGGGTTCCCAAAAACGCAGTGTTAGCGGGATCAGATACCTGCTAGCATCTGCATTTAGCCCCTCCGCCCAGCCAAGTGCAGTATCAATCGATCACTGTCACTTACAAAACACAACACACATAACTGCAGAGTTCGCAGAGACAGGCCTGATCCCTGTGATCGCTTACAGTTTATTTGGTAGCGTTTGATACATTTGCTGACAGTCAGGTGCTTTTTTACCTGTGAATCCTTACTAGTGTACCACTAAATTTAGAGCCCAAAACGGCAAATCGAAGGTACACTAGTAAAGAGCATCATAATAAAAAATAGTGCAGCGCAAAAAACAAAAATGATAACTTAAAAGTCCATCAAGTGACAAAAGTCTATGAATGAGTGAAAGATGACAAGCAAAATTCACAGCATGCGATGTGGATAGCAACAGATGACCAGATAGAATCCCTCCACTACACACAGAGATTGGCTTCTCACCTTAATAATTCGACCTGCAGGAGGTCATCAAGCATGGAATATCACAGACAGCATCCATTTAACACATATCAGCATGACAATCGGAAAGGGAACATAAAGCAAGATCCTGAGCTGACTCCACCGTGACATGTATGAATAAAAAGAGACTATCTAGTGCTCTCTGAATGGAATGCTTTATTAAATAACCATAAAAGCGGCTACTCACATGTAAAAGCACTCATGTGCGAGTGCCGACAGATACAGCATAAAACCAGCAATGATGATCGCGGGTGACGTCTAACGTGGCTCCTCCCCCATACGCATTACGTCAATGGGCGTGACTTCTTCAGCGTGGGGCAGGGCTACACGCAGATGTCCCACTGAATAACTTTATTTATACTGTCATTGAAACCAACAGCAAATAGCGCTCCCCAATAGGACCGGCCATTGAAGGCTCATCTCACAAAATTCCATTGGGAAAACGATTGCCATGGAAACAAATACATAGGAAAAAGCAAAGACCCATACAGACTGGTCAGTGTCTGCAATTGGATGATACATCCAAAGGTATGCTTCTCCTGAACAAAATGCAATAGTTGCTGAATGTTTAAAATTAGGACAAATGTCCCAAAAATAAAATAATTCACCATATTGGTAAAATTAGTAAGTATATAATATACTACAAAAATTATATATAAATATATATATATATAATTGCAGACGTCAACCGCGATCATCACTGATATACAAGTAACAATAATAAATGACAGTAAAAAAGTGTCAATAGACACATGTCCTAAATAAAAAAGGAAGAAAGAAAAATCCATAAAGAAAACCAGAAAAAATTAATTTGGAATAGATAAATAAAAATACAAACATCTATTAGAAATAAAACAATTTAAATCAAAATCTACATTTAAACCAGCAGGCGAGAAAACCTTTGTTTCAAAAATCCAAAAAGATTCCCTACGACTAAGTTGGCGGATATAATGTCCACCCCTCCAGTGTCTGGGTACTTTTTCAATCTCCCAAAACTTTAGACCCTTAGAATCACGTTGGTGACATTGTGCGTTTTCACCCCTCTTTTAATGTTGCTGATATGTTCCCCAACCTGCGCGTGAAGTGCTCTAGAGGTACGCCCCACATACTGGAGGCCACAGTCACATTCCAGCATGTACACAACACCAACCGTTGCACATGTAATAAGTTGTTTGATCTTATACTCAGTGTGTGTTACTGAGGAACTAAAAGTCTTACGTTTTTTAATGTTGTTTTTTGCATGCTTACAAGTCACACATTGTCCGCATGCGTAAAAACCAGATAGGAAACTGAAAAGTTTGGGCTCAGCAATAGTAGGGGGGGGATCAATAACACCAGGGGCTATACTGTCATAAAGTGAAGGTGCCTTTCAATATAAAATTGTGGACGATCAGGAAGGGCAGGGCCCAAAATGTGATCGTACTTCAATATAGGCCAGTGCTTAGTAACAATTTTCTCAAATTTTTTGTGTTAGATACTATTATCCATAACAATCTTAAAACCACTGGTGGCATCATTGGTAGTAGGGCTGGTAGGTTTATCTCCAACACTCCTATCCATAACCCTGACCCGTTCTATCTCCTTATTGATCATATCCAAAGTATAACCCTTCTGTCTAAATCTAGTTGTAAGGACTTGTGATTGTAGAAGAAAGTCAGCCTCTGACATACAATTACGATGAAGCCTTACAAACTGCCCTCTAGGGATATTACATAATAGGCTTGTGCAATCTGTTTCGTAACGAATCGAAATTCGTCCGAATTTAGCAACTTTCGGACATTCGGAAGCATTCGAATTTCCGAACAAAGCAATTACGAATAAGACCGAATCCGAAATAAATTATACCGCAACTAGCGAATGCCCGAATGTCTTCGGCATAATTCGTTATGAAAAAGTTACGAATGTACGAATCCATACGAAGCACAATAACACTCACTCTGCTCTGCTCTCTGCTTCTCCCACACCGTGCTGAACTCCCTCTCAAAATGGTGTACAGGGGCGGAGGCTATAGCCGCATGTAAAAAACGAAAGTAAAATACGAGATTTCGAATCCATTCGAAGCACAATAACACTCTGCTCTGCTCTCTGCTTCTCCCTCACCGTGCTGAACCCTCTAAAAATGGTGTACAGGGGCGGAGGCTATAGCCGCATGTAAAAAACAAAAGTAAAATACGAGATTTCGAATCGTTACAAATAACCGCTATGTATTTAGAAAAGTACAAATCCATTCGAAGCACATTAGGCATAATAGGCAGCGTCGTCGTGAGAGAGAGACACAGAAAATTACGAATCAACGAACCCAAAAAAAAGTTACGAAAGTAGGAGTTGTGTCCAGAATCAACGAAAAACAATGTACTCTACCGAAAGTACGAATTATAAATCAACTAAAAATTCAACGAAAAATGTCGCTTGCGAAAATACGAATTAGTCCGAACACGAAAAATCCCGTCTAGCAAAATTACGAATCAACAGGACCGAAAAGAAACGAACCAAAACTAACCGAATTTTTCCGTTGTGCACAAGCCTATTACATAGGCATAGTTTGACAACTAGACAACGGTATATACCCATTACGGTCAGTGGTCTTGAAATGGTTTCTAGTGTGGAACTTACCATCTTGTTTGAAAATCCCAAGATCTAAGAAGGTTATTTGATTATAATCAATAGTCCAGGTAAGTGTGATATTTTTGTTATTATTATTAAGCTTATCCATAAAAAGCTGGAGGCTTGGCATATCACCCTCCCAAACCATAACCAGATAGTCGATATATCTTTTGTAACAACGTAGCTGCGATGGGCGATCGCGAAATACCACATCTTCCTCCCAGTCGGCCATGAAAAGATTGGCCACACTGGGAGCAAAACGAGCGCCCATTGCAACTCTGCAACGCTGCAGGTAGTAATCCCTATTAAACCAAAAGTAGTTCTTTAAAAGACAAAACTTCAAACTGTCCACTAAAAATTGGACATGTTTGGGACTGAAATCAGTCTCTGCCAGTGCCCATAGAACAGAGGCTATGGCTGCATCATGATTAATGATGGTATAAAGGGATCCAACATCTGCAGTAATCAAAATGGAATTGTATGTACAAGGAAGCGTGTAACGGCACCCCAAGTATGAAAGGGGTTAACACCGTTAGGATATTCCCTTTCCAACCACACGACAGCCACCAGACACTCCAACCAGCCGAATAAGACCCCATACGAATGATTCTCCTCCCAGATACGAGACAACGCTCTGTATTCAAGTTCCAAAACAGGGAATGACTTTATTTTCAAAACACATGGTAACACATTTCTCTTCAAAACCCTCCCCTCCCATCCTTTGGGGAACAGGGCGGGTTAAACTGTCCAATGACAATGGTGATACAGGTCAGGTGTGTTCAAACTTCTCCTTTGATAAACAGTCTTAGGCAGGAGGGGTGATTCCCCCCCCCTCCTCACAGAAGACACTTCAACATCCCATAATATGCAGCCAGACGGTTGACCAGCTCCAATCCACATTGTCACAGTAGCAGACTTAATTCATAATAGACAATAGAATGCAAATAACCTTAACTCCTCACCGCAATGATTACACCCCCCCCCTCACAGTACACATTCAATCTAGATACAATGTATGTGCAGCTTGAATATGGCCATCATAGACCATATTGGGGTTTTCATTCACCCTGTGCCCCTAATAGAGACACAGGGTGATTGACACGTAAGAGCCATTGGGGGAGCTGAAGCAAGGGTATCTCATACTTTCTAAGCGATTCTGAGTCCCCCGGGCCTTCCCGTTACAAAGCGTATCTAAAATCTGAATAATTTGTTTGGTATCACGAAGATAGGCTTCCATCTTGCACACCAAGGGCTGCAAGAAAAAGTCAAGATATTGACCCAACCGTGAGGTTACTGAGTCAATACCATTGACAATAGGACAACCAGGTGGTCGTTCTGAGTCTTTATGAAGCTTCGGCAGAAAATAAATGATTGGTGTGCGACAATAAAAAGGATCCAAAAAAGATGCTTCCTTCACATTCAAAATGCCTTCACTCTTACCTCCCTCTATCAGAGAGTGTAACTCATTCTTGAATTTAACCATTGGGTCTCCATTCAGGAGTAAATAGGTATTATGATCACTCAGTAGACGTTTCATCTTCTCCTGATAATACACCTTACTCAGTACAACCAGACTGCCCACTTTATCCGCCGGTCGGATAATAATATTGTTTCTCCGCTCCAACGATAAAATACCACGTTTGATGTGCTGAGAGTCTCTAACCTTCTTGATTTTAAGAGATTCTAGATCACTACACACCATGTTCTTAAAAACATCAAGGTGTCTGTTATCATTGGACTGAGGATTAAAAACTGACTGGTTCCTCACATTAGAATGGTTAGTATCAGGTTGAGAAGAGTTTCTCTGAATAGGGTCCGAAAGAAAATACTTTTTCATATTTAAACCCCTAATGTATTTCTGAACATTTACATAGGTCTGAAACTTGTTAAGATTACGTATAGGGGGCAAACTTTAGGCCCTTATCTAAAACACGTGTCTCATCTTCAGACAAAGGGACACCACTCAAATTTAAAATACCCGTTCCTAATACGGTCTTTGCATTTTGGGCTCGTCTCCCCCCCCCCCCCCCGGTTCCTCTCGTTTTTTTCTTTTTTGGCTGGACGGTCCGTTTCCAGCCGAACCTTGGGGGACAGGGTGTTCCCTCCATTCGCCCGCCCTTGTGGGGGTATGTGGTGGAGGTCCCCTCCAGGGGGTCGTCTCCTGTCCTAAAAAATGATTGGTAGGGGGTAATTCCTCCCAATAGTCCTGCAGAGGTGCATAAGTATTATGAGTTATTAGAGGTGCTCCCTTTACAGGGTAATTACATCTACCCCTCTGGTGACCATTCCCCCGTGGTAGACACTGGTCTCCAAGGGGGATCATCCTGATAGGTAGAATGCTGTCCATATCCTGTATTGGCAGGGGCTAAGTTAAAATTACCCCTGCCTTTACCTCTACCTCTACCCCTAGACCGAGGCGGTCCACATCCCCTAGGTCCAGGGGTATTTGTTCTAGTGGGTGTATTATGGGATTCGACTACATTAGCCCAAGATATTTGAGGACCCTGACTAGCTGATATGGGAGCATTAATGGTTGGTTCTGTGGTATCCATGGAAGCCTGCTCAGGTATGACATTGAAAGATTGCCATTTAAAAACCTGTTGACCACCAAAATCATTCAGATCACGCAAAAACGTTTCGCTTTTTGTCTTGGGTCTCCTTATCCCATTTAATTTGTTTTTAAGATCTCCTGATAATTGAATAAATTCCGGAGTATCCTTGAAAGGTTCAATATGGTCAGTAATATCTTTGATCTGACTCTCGAGCCACTTCTTCTTACGTTGTTTGCGAGAAAGCAATAACCTTAATAGTTCAAAGCCTTTGCAAACAAAAAAGTCGCACCACTCTTTATTTGACTCATCATGAAATAACCCGTCATTGGGTGGTAAATCCCACCTCAAACGTCTGGGGATAATCTGAGCAGCTAAATAATGCTCAAATGAGACAATATCCCACCAAGTTTTAATTTTCTTATCAAATAGATGCCCGAGTTTTCTAAAAGAGAAACTTAAATCACCTTGATTAGAAGAAGTACTAATAGTTTTAGAAAATACATCCGTGAGAATCACTTCTCTGCTTTCTAGATAAGAAAAAAACATCCATTTCTGCAGCTAAATATAAATAAATTAACCACTTAACGACCGCCCCATGTACATATACGTCGGCAGAATGGCACGGACAGGCACAATCACGTACCTGTACGTGCCTGCCTTCGTGCGGGTGGGGGGTCCGATCGGACCCCCTCCCGGTACATGGGGAGGTCAGTATCACTTCAGGAGCGATCCGTGATGAGGGGGCGGCCATTGGTTTCTGGCCACCCCCTCGCGATCGCTCCCGGCAAATGAGATGCTTCCCCTGCCTGTTTAATGTAAACACAGGCAGGAGGAAGTGATGTCATCTCTCCATGCGGCGCTCTATTCATCCAGAGCGCCGAGGAGAGAAGACATCAGGTTAGTGCACCAACAGCCCACTGATACCAGGACACATAGGTACACTTTCCACCCCCCCAGTTTACTGATCACTGCAATCAGTGACATTTGTGATTGTAAAAGTGTCAGGGCAGTTTGTGTTAGGTCCCTTTAGGTCCAGGGTAGCCCCCTAATAAAGGTTTAACCCCTTGATCGCCCCCCAGGTAACCCTTTCACCCCCTATCGCCAGTGTCACTAAGCAATCGTTTTTCTGATCGCTTTATTAGTGTCGCTGGTGCCGCTAGGTAGCCAGTTATTTTTTTTAGGTTCACCGCCAGGTTTTTATAGCTTCAGGTACCCCCATATATTATCTAATAAAGGTGTTAACCCCCTGATTGCCCCTAGAGTTAACCCTTTCACCAGTGATCACCGTATAAGTGTCACTGGTGACACTGGTTAGCCAGTTAGTTATTTTGTTATTTGGGTTCCTCGTCAGGTTTTTATAGCGTCAGGTACCCCCATATATTACCTAATAAAGGTTTTAACCCCCTGATTGCCCCTAGTTAACCCTTTCACCAGTGATCACCGTATAAGTGTTAGGGGTGACACTGGTTAGTTAGTTTGCTTTTTATAGCATCAGGGCCGTATATAACCCAATAAAGGGTTAACCCCCCTGATCGCCCGGTGGGTGATATCAATTAGGTTTTAGCGTCAGTTAGGGTCTGCGTCGCCCCAGGCAGCGTCAGGTTAGTGCCAGTAGCGCTAACACCCATGCGCGAAGCATACACCTCCCTTAGTGGTATAGTATCTGAACAGATCAATATCTGATCAGATCTATACTAGCGTCCCCAGCAGTTTAGGGTTCCCAAAAACGCAGTGTTCGCGGGATCAGCCCAGATACCTGCCAGCACCTGCGTTTTGCCCCTCCATCCAGCCCAGCCCACCCAAGTGCAGTATCAATCTATCACTTACAAAACACAACACACATAACTGCAGCGTTCACAGAGACAGGCCTGATCCCTGCGACTCCAGTGCTGTAGGAGGTGATGTCACCACCACAGTTAAAAAAAGAGAATATATGCCGAAGCATGGGGGCAGCAGGGGCGGAGGATAGATTTTGCTCCTAATGCCGCGTACATACGGTCGAAATTCCGACGGAGGCTTGCCCGTGGAAAAGTCTGACCGTTGTGATATTGGGGTGTTTTAGCTCAAGTGGATAGTGTTTTTATGCAGTGAGTCCATATCAGACAGGCATTCTAGTTAAGGGCCTGGTAGCCCACGTTTATTTAAACAGAAAAACAAAAGCAAACTGTCCCTTCAGGATTCCCACGCAGGGGTTTAACTTCATTTAGCAGTTCAAAAAAATAAGGAAAACATACCAAGCCACCTGGCTCTCGTTAGCAGTTCCTCTGCTTGCTTTAGGTACTGATACCTTAAACCACTATATCTTCCAATCTCACAGTCTTGGATGCACACAGCTTTGGGCTTCCTAAACGCACACAGCTTGAAGTCCCTTAATGCACACAGCTTCTGGCTCCTTGGACGCACACAGCTTAAAGCCCTTCAACGCACACAGCGTTTGTCCTCACACAGAGACACTCACTAGCAGCTACTGCAGTAAGCAAGCTGCTCACCATCCTTCACTCTCCTTCACTCTCACCAGCCCCTCATTATATTGGTTGTGTGCACCTGAGCACACACCATGCTGGCTGTTCACAAGACCCGGACAAAGGGTTGGAGATCCCATCCCACCCAAGACTCTGAAGGATCTCCAAGCCATAGAAGCCCCATGTAGAAATAGCAAAATCTGAGAAAACTGCCAGAGCAGTTTTCTCTGGTTTTTTTTAAATTTACGCTCTGTAGCTCTGCACTCAGCCGATATGCAGACTCTGTGTCCACTTTAACCCTTTTTTCACTGGGACAGAGCCTCGCTCTGCCACATACCCCCCCCCTCTTGTTTTGATCCAGAGGGAGAAACACCTGCACCCATCATAGTAGTTGGGACACCTCTGTGCTGGCCATCAGCCACGTAGGCCCAACCCTTTTTTCGGGTGTGCTTCCAGGTACGTCCCGGCTTGGATCTTAACAGGGTCCTATAATTCCGTATACTCTGCCTTCCCTCTCTTCTCTTTGGGTCCCTGAGCATACTCTCCTCTCTTGGGGGAAGTCTGCCTACCCTGATCCTACCTTTCAGCTTACGTAAATAAGTTTTATCTTTCACCACAGGTCTTTCAGGTTCAAAAACCTCTCTCTTGTTACCCCGGGCAACCACATTGCTTTTAACAGCGCCAATCATTAAATCATATATTTTAATGTCACACTTTCCAACGCAATCAGTGCTGTCCATCTCAGTGCTTGTTAGTACCAGACCTGAGGAGGGACCACACATAGGTGAGAGATTAAATCCCACAGGACTAAAGCCAAGTTCTACCTCACCTGTTGTCCAACACTCCATGGGTAACTGATCTAACAGATGACACTGATCTAGGCACAAACTACTTCTTTCTGATGTACACATTACATTGTTGCAGCATCTACCTATAGCACTTTTTCTCACAGTGTCTCCGGGTGCTTTAAGTTGTACCTCTTTCTGAGTGATAGAAAGCATCTCTGCTAGCGCTGCATCTATTCTGGGCCCTTCCTTCTCATGAGATTTAGCTGCTGAGACAGTATCTGCGCCCTTTACTGACCACTGCTCAGCTGCACCTTGGAGCACACCAGCAGAGATGTTTCCAGTCACTACACCAGCTGGAGAGACCTTTGATGACTCCAACAGTTCTGAGCACCTTCCAAACAACTCAGTAACTGGGAGCACCCCCTTAGAGAACCTCAGAACTATTTGCCACACTGTTAACAAGCTTCCCAGCACAGCCTGTACCACCTGGCTCCACCTATTGGTACCACGCAGCACCACCTGGTCCGACTGCGGTGGAGACACCCAAGTGTACAGTGAGGGCACTTTTACCAACTCCAGCATTTCTAATAAAGTTTTTGTCAACTCTATGCAACCAATATCTAAATGCGTGACCTTTTTGGGAACCTTTCCCCTGTCCGAGACATGGAGGGGCTCATCCATTGCAGCTTGTGAGGTTGAGACATTTGAAGAGACCACCATCTCCTTGAAGGTACCCCTCATCCCAGCCTGTTGCTCCCCTGGAGCGCTGTCAGACACATGTCTCCTCTTCACCTCTAACGCTACACCAATGAGCCTCTGCGAGTCAACATTAGTCACATTGTCAACTTGACACTTGCCATTATTTAGTTGCTGGGCCGTGGACAACCCATCTGCCATGCCTGCGCCCAGAACCATTCCTTCAGACTGGAGGGCATCAGCCTTTGCAGGGGCTGGCGTGCCCTTGAGCACTGGCCATTCTGCGATCCCTCCACTGGGCACAGCAGGTGTTCTGTCCACAACTCTGTCACACATCATTGCTTCGTAATTCCTTGTCACTTGGCCTAGTGCCGCAACTGCTTCCTTGCACCAATCAACCCAGTCTCCTGTGGTTCCATCACTGGTGCTCCACAGCACTGCATCACCTGCTCTAGAAGGCCCAACAGGAACCTGGGATTCACTAGCCAAAACAACACACTTGTCACTTCTATCTACCTCACATTGTGACAATATTTTTTTTCTCACATCACACTGGGAGATTGCATCCTCAACCAAGGCAAGGTGCAATACCTTATTTTGAACACCTTGCTTTGGTGGCGCTACAGACACATACAGCTCTTCACTTTCAGCTTTTGCAGGCTGATCTAACCCCTTGACAACTGGGTTACACTTAGGGTTGTGGGGCTGCGCCCACACACACTCACTATGTAATACAGTCTTCCCTTGTTTCCCCAGAGTAGCACCACAGCAATCCTGGAAAACCTCTGGCTCCAACACATGGAGGCCCCATGAGAGTTCCATGGACAATCCTGTGCTTCTGGTTGTCATGGGAGATATCTTACTCCCATCATTGGTAGTAAACACATTTCCAACATTAACACTTTTGTCAGCATAACCATCAGAATTTTCACTACGTGTAGACATAACTGCTACTTTTGTGGATTGTCTATTACCCACCAAAGCCTCTGAGTGACTTCTCACAGTGCCCTCCATTTTTAAAGGGGCACCCTTTCCTACATGGGCAGCTCCAAAGTTGACCTGGGAAACGCTCGGCTCCGTCACTGCGGGCTTCTTGGAAGTCTCCCTGGGCAACTCTGCAGTACTTGTCACTAGGAAACATGGCACAAGCACTGTTTTGGTCACTCCTAACTCTATTTTCCCAGCCACCTGCTGGACTATAGCAGGCACATGCAGAGTCCCCATGTCCTTTCCAGTCTTTAGCCCTGCAGCTAGTTGGGCTTTATTCTGTGCCTCCCCACTGCTCTGGGTAGCACACTGCCGCAAGTCTATGTCCATTGGCACTGCGGATCTCCCCACTGGATCTACTACCACTTCACTGGGTTCAGTACCATAAACTGGAACAGTCTTACCATTTTCAGTGGCTGGCATCATAGCCTTCACTTGAGTGCGCTGTCTCTCAGCTGCATCCATACCAGCTACTGTCTCTTTGGGGCCATATGGCGACACTGCAGCCTTTCCAGACTCTTCAGCGGTGTTCCAGAACCTTGGGCAAGTAAAGATCCCATGCTCCACTTGACCACATTCCAAGCACGGTACTGGACGCTGAAATTTAATTTCTTGGCATCTCCTCAATGCCTGGCTCTCTGTTGCCATGGGATACCACTCTTGAGGACTCCACTGGTCATGACCATCAGCAGACAGACTCCTTGGATCCCCAACATCCCTGCTGGCCTGGACGTTGCTTCCACGGACGACCATTCTCCTCTTTTCCACACGCTGTTGTCCACCCGGCTTCCTGTTGCCAGGGACAACCTCTTTCACTTCACTTTTAACTGGGGGTGACATGAGTAACTTACCCCAGATCACAGAGATTTCACACTTAGTCAAATTCTCTGGTTTGGCTGGGGCATGTGGTGAAATACCCTCTAGCCACAGTAGCCTTTCTTTTGCTTCAGCAAGGATCGCCTCCTTTTTCTGCTTTGACCGCCCCATCCTTGCGGTGTTGCACACAGCAACCAGTAACACAGTTCACAGCAGAGGGAAGAAAATGTGATTCTCCTTTCACAGGTACACAACCTGCATGCAACACAGTCCATCAAACTTCTGTGCAATGATGTTCGCCTGGCTGCCACACACAGCTAGCAGCAGTTCATCACAGAGAAAAAAATTGACTTTTTGTTCACAGGTACACCACCTGCAACACACAATGCCTTTCGCCTGGCTGCACTTCCACACTCAGCCAACAGTTCCTGACCTGAACTCACTGTGGAGCAAGGACCCGGATTCCACCATAGTGTTGCCCGCTGAATCCACCACTGTGATATTGGGGTGTTTTAGCTCAAGTGGATAGATGTGTTTTTATGCAGTGAGTCCATATCAAACAGGCATTCTAGTTAAGGGCCTGGTAGCCCACGTTTATTTAAGCAGAAAAACAAAAGCAAACTGTCCCTTCAGGATTCCCACGCAGGGGTTTAACTTCATTTAGCAGTTCAAAAAATAAGGAAAACATACCAAGCCACCTGGCTCTCGTTAGCAGTTCCTCTGCTTGCTTTAGGTACTGATACCTTAAACCATAGTTGCCAACAGTCCCGTTTTTCCCGGGACAATCACGGATTTGGGACCCTCATCCCGTATTTATTTTGTCCAGCCTATTTTCCCCGGAATTTTGCCTTTGTCCCGGCCGCTGGGAAAATCGGGAATGTTTGGGTAAAAAAACGGCAGGCTACAAAAAGATGGCCGCTGCTGCAGACACAAGGATTATTTCCTCTTGTGTTCAGTGGTGAGGAGAGGAGCAGCCAATCGGCTTCTCCCCTCTCTGTGTTCACACATGAGAAAGCGAGGCGGGGGCGGTATTATGAGCATTCGTGAGGGAGCGGCAATGTACAGGGCTGGGGAGGCCGAGTTCCGATAGGAGCCGAGAGCCAGGGGGAACAGAATCCAGCGGGGGAACCATTCTCGGCACGACACCGGGAAATCATCATGGACCGTGGAGCTGCCTCTGCCTCCAGCACACACACGGAGATGCCGGGAGGTGAGAGCATCTGTTCCCCGGGGCTTGCTGCCGCTGCTAGGGGACACAGACCTGTAAGGAGGGCTCCGCTGCTGGGGGACACCAGTTGTAAAGGAGGGCTCTGCTGCTGGGGGACACCAGATGTAAGGAGGGCTCCGCTGCTGTGGGACACCGGATGTAAAGGAGGGCTCCGCTGCTGGGGGACACCGGATGTAAAGGAGGGCTCTGCTGCTGGGGGACACCAGATGTAAAGGAGGGCTCCGCTGCTGTGGGACACCGGATGTAAAGGAGGGCTCCGCTGCTGGGGGACACCGGATGTAAAGGAGGGCTCCGCTGCTGGGGGACACCGGATGTAAAGGAGGGCTCTGCTGCTGGGGGACACCAGATGTAAAGGAGGGCTCCGCTGCTGGGGGACACCGGATGTAAAGGAGGGCTCCGCTGCTGGGGGACACCGGATGTAAAGGAGGGCTCCGCTGCTGGGGGACACCGGATGTAAAGGAGGGCTCCGCTGCTGGGGGACACCGGTTGTAAAGGAGGGCTCCGTTGCTGGGGGACACGGATGTAAAGGAGGGCTCCGCTGCTGGGGGACACCAGTTGTAAAGGAGGGCTCCGCTGCTGGGGGACACCAGTTGTAAAGGAGGGCTCCGCTGCTGGGGGACACCGGATGTAAAGGAGGGCTCCGCTGCTGGGGGACACCGGATGTAAAGGAGGGCTCCGCTGCTGGGGGACACCAGTTGTAAAGGAGGGCTCCGCTGCTGGGGGACACTAGATGTAAAGGAGGGCTCCGCTGCTGGAGGACACCAGATGTAAAGGAGGGCTCCGCTGCTGGGGGACACCAGATGTAAAGGAGGGCTCTGCTGCCGGGGACACTGGATGTAAAGGAGGGCTCTGCTGCCGGGGACACCAGATGTAAAGGAGGGCTCTGCTGCCGGGGACACCAGAAGAGAAGTAAAGTAGAGCTCTGCTGCCGGGGACACCAGATGTAAAGGAGAGCTCTGCTGCCGGGGACACCAGATGTAAAGGAGAGCTCTGCTGCCGGGGACACCAGATGTAAAGGAGGGCTCTGCTGCCGGGGACACCAGATGAGATGTAAAGGAGAGCTCTGCTGCCGGGGACACCAGATGTAAAGGAGGGCTCTGCTGCCGGGGACACCAGAAGAGAAGTAAAGTAGAGCTCTGCTGCCGGGGACACCAGATGTAAAGGAGAGCTCTGCTGCCGGGGACACCAGATGTAAAGGAGAGCTCTGCTGCCGGGGACACCAGATGTAAAGGAGAGCTCTGCTGCTGGGGACACCAGATGTAAAGGAGAGCTCTGCTGCTGGGGACACCAGATGTAAAGGAGAGCTCTGCTGCCGGGGACACCAGATGTAAAGAAGGGCTCCACTGCCGGGGACACCAGATGTAAAGGAGGGCTCCGCTTCCAGGGACACAGTTCTGTAAAGAGGGGATCTGCTTCTGGGGGCACCTGATGCAAGGACGGACTGCTGGGGAGGCATCTGGTGGCAGGTGACACGCTTCCACTGATTCGGCAGTATGGTGAGTTGAATGATTTCATTTTATATTACAATGTAATAATAGAAATAATGTGCTTCAATCACCCTGACACCATAACAAACATGGTGCCGGGATGATTGAAGCGCCAACAACAGGTGTTTTGGAGTATCTTTATATGCCGATTTTGTTAAACTTTCTGGAATACACATTTCTATTGTGGTGTAGGATCTGGCTTCTTTCTTTCTTTCTTCCTTTCTTTCTTTCTTTCTCTCGGACTTCAACCACACCCCTTCTGAGCCACGCCCATTTAAGCCACGCCCACGCGCGCGTGTAAACACGTCCATTTTTCGCACGCCGCATTTTCCTATTAGGGTGTGACACGCCTACAAACGAATGCACCGCCCCCTAATTATATCAAGGCTCCGCCTCCATGCAAAAAAGTGTCCCAGATAATTTTTTTCCAATGTTGGCAACTATGCTTAAACCACTATATCTTCCAATCTCACAGTCTTGGATGCAAACAGCTTTGGGCTTCCTAAAGGCACACAGCTTGAAGTCCCTTAATGCACACAGCTTCTGGCTCCTTGGACGCACACAGCTTAAAGCCCTTCAACACACACAGCGTTTGTCCTCACACAGAGACACTCACTAGCAGCTACTGCAGTAAGCAAGCTGCTCACCATCCTTCACTCTCCTTCACTCTCACCAGCCCCTCATTATATTGGTTGTGTGCACCTGAGTAGTGATGAGTCGAACACCCCCGGGTTCGGTTCGCACCAGAACCCGCGAACGAACCGAACGTTCGCACGAACATTAGAACCCTATTAAATACAATGGATGCGAACGTTCGGATTCTAAAGTGCTAATTATAACGACTATTATCCATGTTATTGTCCTAAACAGAGTTTGGGAACCCGGGTTCTGCACCAGGGGACATGTATCAATGCAAAAAGAAGTTTTAAAAACGGACGTTTTCCGGGAGCAGTCATTTTAATGATGCATAAAGTGAAAAAAAAAAAGTCAAATATTCCTTTAAATATTGTACCTGGGGGGTGTCTAAAGTATGCCTGTGAAGTGCCACGTGTTTCCCGTGTTTAGAACTGTCCCTGCACAAAATAACATTTCTAAAGGAAAAAAAAGCCATTTAAAACTGCTTGCGGCTTTAATGTAATGTCTGGTCCCGGTAATATGGATGAAAATCTTTAAGAAAAATGGCATAGCTACCCCATCAAACCCCCCCCCCCCCCACCCCAGCCCATTACCAGCTTCTTTGGGTCTTGTATGGATATTAAGGGGAACCCCGCACACAAAATAAAAAAGGCCCTATATACTCTGAACAGCCGTATACAGGCGGTGCATACAAGACAGGGACTGTAGGTTTGTTCTTATGTAGAATCTGTTTGTAATTTTGAACAGCTACATTGTTTAAGTCTAGCTCCATGCCAAATTCCTTTTTTTAAGCTTTTTGGAAAACATAGGGAAGGGTTATCACCCCTGTAACATTTTTTTTGCTGTCTGTGCCCCTGTTCAGAACATTTCACCTCACTTTGCGTCCCAATGACAACTGTTTTTGAAATGTGGTGTTTTTATTGAAACAAGGATTGGTGATAAAGCATCAGTAGAGAGGAGACACCTTTCTCCGATATTAATTCTTACAGGAGAAAATTTTCCTTCCAAGGGGTAGATTTCCTCTCACTTCCTGTTGTCTTCTTCCGTTTGCAAGTAGTAGTCGTTTGTAAGTTGGATGTTTGAAAGTAGGGACCTGCCGTATATACTCTGCAGAAATTGGCCCCTTAGGTGTTGGTGTTGGCACAACACTGTAAGCACTCACAGTTACTCTTGGTGGGTGCTGGAACACCCTGCTGTCAACTATTATATCAGGAATTGTAATAACATATAATTGTTGATCAGTGGTAGTAAAAATTGGGCCTTTGATGGTGGTGCTGGTGCCACAACACTGTAAGGCCTGACAGTTACTCTTGGTGGGCGCAGCAATGGGCCCTGCTGTGAATTATTAGATCAATAATTATAATTGCATGCCCCTGTTGAACAGGGGCTGAAAAATTGGGCCTTAGGCACTGGTGGCACAACACTGCAACCCCTCACAGATACTGTACTTGGAGCACAGCAATGAGGCCTGTTGCAAAGTATTGCATCAAAAATTGTAATTACACGCCCCTGTTAAACAGGGGCTGAAAAATTGGGCCTTAGCCACTGGTGGCGTCACCCATAAACCAAAATGATCTTCCAAGCTATCATCATTAATCGTATCATTGAGGAGGAGGAGGAGGATAGCCAGTCAACATAACAGCACAGGCACTCAGCATCAGCATCAGTCTTGAAGGGATGTGACATTTTAAAATCAATTAGTCTGTTATATCAGCATCAGGTGTGTGGTAGCTGGTGGTGATCCAAGACTGGTTCATCTTGATGAAAGTCAGTCGATCAACCGAGTCGGTGGACAGGCGCACCCTGTGATCCATGACAAATCCTCCAGCAGCACTGAATGTGCGTTCTGAAAGAACGCTGGATGCAGGACAGGCCAGTAGCTCAATTGCATACTGTGCAAGCTCTGGCCAGTGATCCATCCTCAAGACCCAGTAAGCCAGAGGATTTTCGGTGGGGAAGGTGTCCAAGTCTGACCTTGCCCCTAGGTATTCCTGCACCATGTATATCAGACGCTGGCGATGGTTGCTGGAACCGATCATACTTTGGGGCTGCGGACTAAAGAATTGTCTGAACGCATCGGTCAGACGGCCACCTTCCCCACCGCTCCTTCTTTGACTGCCCGAAGCCTCAGCAACTCGTTGTCCAGGACCAGGAGTTTGTAACCTCCCAGTCTCTGGGAACGCGTTGCACAGACCTTTCTGCAAGGCCTCCCAGAGTTGTCTCATCCTCTGCTCCCTCTGTGACGGTAACATAAGGTCCGCAACCTTACCCTTGTACCGTGGATCAAGGAGAGTGGCCAGCCAGTAATGGTCCCTCTCCTTGATCCGAAGAATACGAGGATCCTTCCGCAGACTTTGCAGGATCAGGGAGGCCATGCAGCGTAGGTTAGCTGAGGCATTCAGTCCGGAGTCCTCTGGGTCACTAAGGACGACATGATCCGCAGCCACCTCCTCCCAGCCACGTACAAGTCCACTGGTTTCTTGGGACTGTAAATCATCCCTAAAAGACTGCTGCTGATGATGCTGAGTGCCAGCCTCCACCTCCATGCTGACACAATCCTCCTCCTCCTCCTCCTCCTCCTCTTCCTGTGCGATGGGTGGGACAGAAGGAACACTGTCTGGGTAAAGGGGGCCTTGAGAGGCAAGGAAGTCCTCCTCTTCCTGCCTCTGTTCTGCCTCAAGTGCCCTGTCCATTATTCCACGCAGCGTGTGCTCCAACAGGTGGACAAGAGGTACAGTGTCACTGATGCATGCACTGTCACTGCTCACCATCCTCGTGGCCTCCTCAAATGGTGCCAGGACAGTGCATGCATCCCTGATCATGCCCCACTGGCGTGGTGAAAAAAACCCGAGCTCCCCTGACCCTGTCCTGGTGCCGTAGTCGCACAGGTACTCATTGATGGCCCTCTGCTGCGTGTGCAGCCGCTGCAGCATGGCCAACGTTGAGTTCCACCTGGTGGGCATGTCACATATAAGGCGGTTCTTGGGCAGGTTCAACTCCTTTTGCAGCTCAGCCAGGCGAGCACTGGCATTATAAGATCTGCGGAAATGCACACAGACTTTCCTGGCCTGCCTCAGGACATCCTGTAAGCCCGGGTACCTGCCCAAGAACCGCTGCACCACCAGGTTAAGGACGTGAGCCATACAGGGCACATGGGTCAGTTGTCCCTGTCGGAGGGCGGAGAGGAGGTTGGTGCCATTGTCGCAAACCACCATTCCTGGCTTAAGCTGGCGTGGCGTCAACCACCTCTCGGCCTGCCCCTGCAGAGCAGACAGGACCTCTGCCCCAGTGTGGCTCCTGTCCCCCAAACACACCAGCGCAAGCAAGGCATGGCATCTTTTTGCCTGCGTACTTGCATAGCCCCTTGAACGCCTACGGAGCACCGCTGGTTCCGAGGACAAACCACAGGAAGAGGCCATGGAGGAAGAAGAAGAGGAGGGGGTGGAGGAGAGAGGTGTGTCACAACCAGTAGTAGCATTTTGGAGGCGTGGCGGTGGAACAACCTCCAACACTACTGCACCTTGTCCTGCATCCTTCCCAGCTGCCAAAAGAGTGACCCAATGGGCCGTGAAAGAAAGGTAACGTCCCTGTCCATGCCTGCTGGACCATGAGTCAGCGGTAATATGCACCTTACCGCTGACCGCCCTGTCCAGCGAGGCCAAGACATTGCCTTCCACATGCCTGTAGAGAGCCGGAATCGCCGCCTTCCGTGAGAAAAAGTGGCGTTTGGGAACCTGCCACTGAGGAACCGCACATTGCACAAACTCACGGAAGGGGGCCGAGTCTACCAACTGAAAAGGCAGCAGTTGAAGCGCTAGCAATTTAGCCAAGCTAGCATTCAACCGCTGGGCATGTGGATGGCTGGGAGTGAACTTCTTTCGACGGTCCAGCAGCTGGGGCAGGGAAATTTGCCTGCTAGAATTGGACGTCGGTGTACTGCTAGCAGAGTGGCCGCAAGTACTTGGCTGTGACACACCTAATTCTACACCTTCATTCCTCTCAGTGCAGGTTTCAGAGAGGACTGAAGGTATAGTGGGGTTGGAGATCCCAGCTGATGCGGTGCAAGGAGAGGTCCGCTTTGTTCTTTGGTGTGGGTCTTTAAGGTAGGCTTGCCAACGAGCTGCATGGCAGGTCAACATATGTCTGATCAAGCATGTGGTGCCCAAGCGGCTGATGTTTTGGCCACGCGATATACGCTTGAGACATATGTTGCAAACAGCAGCTGTGCGATCTGATGCACTCGCCTCAAAAAAGGCCCACACCAAAGAACTTTTTGAATGACGGGCAGAGGCAGCGCCCTGCACAGGCGGAGCTCTGCGGTGTGATTCCGTCGGTGTGCTGCCCATACGCTGGCCACCCAAGGGCATCCTGCCTCGTTGGAGATGTGCCTCCTCCTCATCCTCCTCCTCCTCCTCTCTCCTATTAGGCACCCACGTGGAGTCAGTGACCTCATCATCCCCTCCCTCCTCATCACTGGAGCCAATCTGGCAGTATGCTGCAGCTGCTGGAGCATGACTGCCAGATTGGTGTCCTTCTTGAGCATCCCCTCTCTCTGCTCTCACGCTACTGCCTTCCTCTATCTGGGTATCATCATCAGATCCTTCGAAACGCTGGGCATCCTCCTGGAGCATGTACCCAACACTGTGCTCAAACAGTTCAGGGGGCTCCTCAGGAGGAGGACATGGTGGGTCTAGGGAAGGATTGACTAATGAAGATAATGATACCAGAGAAGAGGACGCTTTGGCAGCTGCTTTGCCAGTACCCTGAGCCTGGGTGAGAGAGGATGAGGAGGATGAGGTGGGCTTGGTCATCCTCTCTACCAAGTCTTCGGCATGATGTGGCTCAACATGTCCAGCTGCCGAAAAGAAGGACAAGCGTGTCCCATGGCCATGTGCTGATGACAATGCACCGCGTCCACGACCAGCACTGTTGCCCCCAGACACAGAGCCTGCTTGCCCTCTTTTTTTGCCTCCTGACTGTCTGCCTCTCCTTGTTTGCCCTCCAGACATTTTAATGGATGGCCTGCAGGGAGATGGGAAAAAGAGCAATAAGGGCTACCTTCAGGTGTATACTGTGCAGGAGGCTTAGCAACAATGACACTGACACTGTCCCCTGCCTATCCTTCTCTGTCCCTAAACACAAGGATTTGCAATATGCTTCAGCAAGATTGGTTTAGAACAGAATAGCTTACTGACACTTTCCCTCACTGTACCTCTCTGTCCCTAAACTCAAGGATTCAAAGATTTAGCACAGAATAGCACACTGATAGTTTCCACGAGTGTCCTTCTCTGTCCCTAAACTCAAGGATTTCAAATATGGTTCAGCAAGATTGGTTTAGAACAGAATAGCACACTGACACTTTCCCTCACTGTACCTCTCTGTCCCTAAACTCAAGGATTTCAAATATGGTTCAGCAAGATTGGTTTAGAACAGAATAGCACACTGACACTTTCCCTCACTGTACCTCTCTGTCCCTAAACTCAAGGATTTCAAATATGGTTCAGCAAGATTGGTTTAGAACAGAATAGCACACTGTCAGTTTCACTCACTGTCCTTCTCTGTCCCTACAAACAAGATTTAGCACAGAATAGCACACTGATAGTTTCCACGAGTGTCCTTCTCTGTCCCTAAACTCAAGGATTTCAAATATGGTTCAGCAAGATTGGTTTAGAACAGAATAGCTCACTGACACTTTCCCTCACTGTACCTCTCTGTCCCTAAACTCAAGGATTTCAAATATGGTTCAGCAAGATTTGTTTAGAACAGAATAGCACACTGACACTTTCCCTCACTGTACCTCTCTGTCCCTACAAACAAGGTTTAGCACAGAATAACACACTGACACTCTCCCTACCTATCCTTATTTGTCCCTAAACACAAGGAATCCAGGATTAGTAAAGGAAAAAAAATGACACTGTCCCTGCCTATGCTTCTCTTTCCCTGCTCCGGAACACACTACACAAGGCCGCCGCGCTGGCGGCCTTTTATAGTGTGGGGCGTGTACTAAACCCCCTCAGCAATAATTGGCCACAGGCATCCTGCCTGTGGCCAATCATTGCTCTCCTCGCTGCCGGCGCTGTGATTGGCCAAGCATGCGGGGTCACAGTGCATGCTTGGCCAATCACAGCGCCTGGATGACACTGCGATGGCGTAGTGCATTGTGGGCCGTTTGCGTCACTCGAATTTGGCGCGAACGGCCCAAATCGTTCGATCTTCGTCGAACGATCGAACAGCCGATGTTCGAGTCGAACGTATGTTCGACTCGAACACGAAGCTCATCCCTACACCTGAGCACACACCATGCTGGCTGTTCACAAGACCCGGACAAAGGGTTGGAGATCCCATCCCACCCAAGACTCTGAAGGATCTCCAAGCCATAGAAGCCCCATTTAGAAATAGCAAAATCTGAGAAAACTGCCAGAGCAGTTTTCTCTGTTTTTTTTAAATTTACGCTCTGTAGCTCTGCACTCAGCCGATATGCAGACTCTGTGTCCACTTTAACCCTTTTTTCACTGGGACAGAGCCTCGCTCTGCTACACCGTGTATACGCGGCATAACTTTTGCGGGAAGATGCCCCCATGCTTCAGCATATATAAATGGTGCATGTATGCCCATCATTAGAAGTGGGTGGATGAAGGGAGGTATTCTAATGGTGGGCATACCCACCGATCAATCTCTTTTTTCGTTCAGCCAACAGGCTGCATGAAAGAAAAGATTACAATACATGTCCAACAAGGACCAGCTACGTACTGGTATGTTGCTGGACTTTGAATGGTTATACCAGAATGATGCCTGCGGGTTTAGGTATCATCTTGGTATCATTCTTTTCAGCCAGTGGCCGGCTTTCATGTAAAAGCAATCCTAGTGGCTTATTAGCCTCTGGACTGCTTTTACAAGCAGTGAAAGGGAATGTCCCCCCCATTGGGAAATTGGGAAAGCATTTTATCACACCGATCTTGGTGTGGTCAGATACTTTGAGGGCAGAGGAAAGATCTAGGGTCTAATGGACCCCAATTTGTTAAAAAAAAAGAGTACATGTCACTACCTATTGCTATCATAGGGGATATTTACATTCCCTGAGATAACAATAAAAATGATAAAAAAAAAAAAATGGAAGGAACAGTTTAAAAATAAAATAAAAAAGCAAAATAAATAATAAAAAAAAACACCCCTGTCACGCCCTGCTCTTGCGCAAAGGCGAACACAAGTGTCGGTCTGGCGTCATATGTAAACAGCAATTGCACCATGCATGTGAGGTATCATTGTGAAGGTCAGATAGAGGGCAGTCATTTTAGCAGTAGACCTCCTCTGTAAATCTAATGTGGTAACCTATAAAGGCTTTTAAAGGCTTTTAAAAATGTATGTAGTTTGTCGCCACTGCGCGTTTGTGCGCAATTTTAAAGCATTTTGTGTTTGGTATCCATGTACTCGGCCTAAGATCATCTTTTTTATTTCATCAAACATTTGGGCAATATAGTGTGTTTTAGTGCATTAAAATAAAAAAAAAGTGTATATTTTCCCATTTTTTGCGCAAATACTGTGTGGAAAAAAACAAATGCAACGCCCACCATTTTAATCTGTAGGGCCTTTGCTTTAAAAAAATATATAATGTTTGGGGGTTCAAGGTAATATTTTTGCAAAAAAAAATGTTTTCATGTAAACAAAAAGTGTTCTCAAGTGGTTAGAAGAGTGAATGATGTGTGACATAAGCTTCCTAATGTTGTGCATAAAATGCCAGGACAGTTCAAAACCCCCCCAAATGACCCCATTTTGTAAAGTAGACACCCCAAGCTATTTGCTGAGAGGCATGTTAAGTCCATGGAATATTTTATATTTTGACACAAGTTGCGGGAAAAATGTTTTTTTTTCTTTTGCACAAAGTTGTCCTTAAATGATATATTGCTCAAACATGCCATGGGCATATGTGGAATTACACCCCAAAATACATTCTGTTGCTTCTCCTGAGTACGGGGATACCACATGTGTGAGACTTTTTGGGAGCCTAGCCGCGTACGGGACCCCAAAACCCAAGCACCGCCTTCAAGCTTTCTAAGGGTGTAAATTTCTGATTTCACTCCTCACTGCCTATCACAGTTTCAGAGGCCATGGAATGCCCAGATGGCACAAAACCCCCCAAATGACCCCATTTTGGAAAGTAGACACCCCAAGCTATTTGCTGAGAGGTATGGTGAGTATTTTGCAGATCTTGCTTTTTTGTCACAAAGTTTTGAAAATTGAAAAAAGAAAAAAAAAATTCTTTACTTTCTTCATTTTCAAAAACAAATGAGAGCTGTAAAATACTCACCATGCCTCTCAGAAAATAGCTTGGGGTGTCTACTTTCCAAAATGGGGTCATTTTGGGGGTTTTGTGATATCTTGACATTTTATGGCCTTCAAAACTGTGATGGGTAGTGAGGAGTGAAATCAAAAATTTGCGCCCTTAGAAATCCTGAAGGCGGTGATTGGTTTTCGGGGCCCTGTACGCAGCTAGGCTCCCAAAAAGTTCCACACATGTGGTATCCCCGTACTCAGGAGAAGCAGCAAAATGTATTCTGGGGTGTAATTCCACATATGCCCATGGCATGTGTGAGCAATATATAATTTAGTGACAACTTTTTGTAAAAACTATTTTTTGTCATTATTCAATCACTTGGGACAAAAAAAAATATTCAATGGGCTCAACATGCCTCTCAGCAATTTCCTTGGGTGTCTACTTTCCAAAATGGGGTCATTTGGGGGGGGGGGGGTTGTACTGCCCTGCCATTTTAGCACCTCAAGAAATGAGATGAGAGCAGTCATAAATTAAAAGCTGTGTAAATTCCAGAAAATTTACCCTAGTTTGTAGACGCTATAACTTTTACGCAAACCAATAAATATGCGCTTATTGACATTTTTTTACTAAAGACATGTGGCTGAATACATTTTGGCCTAAATGTATGACTAAAATTGAGTTTATTAGATTTTTCTTATAACAAAAATTAGAAAATATATTTTTTTTTCTAAATTTTCGCTCTTTTTCCGTTTATATCGCAAAAAATTAAAATAACAGAGACAATCAAATACCATTAAAAGAAAGCTCTGGGGGGGCGTGACCTGACGCGTGGAGCTGGAGCTGACAGACGTGTAGTGTAGTGTCTCAGCTCCCGGATCCCTCGGCTCTACGGGGCTTCTCTACACCGCAGATCGCCACCAGAATGAACTACATGGGGAAAGCTAAGTACAAAACCCAGAAGGGGACAGGGGGATCCCGTCCTGGGGGGGACTTAGGACACTTTTTCACTCGTTCTTTGGCTGCTGCACAGCGCCAACCGAAAACCAAGATGGCGCCGGTGCCTCCGTCCCCGGCCCGCTCTGAGTCAGCCCTGGACTCCCTTGCTGTCTCCCGAGCACGCCATCCCTCCCCAGAGACTCAGGATTGCCCCTCTGGACGACCCAGGAGTCACTCTGCCACATCCCTGGGTTCAGAAGACGGATGGGACATAGAATCCCAAATGAGATCCATGAGCAGCTACATGCGCTCTCTCCCCACTAAGGATGATTTTGAACAGTGTGTTAACTGCATTGAAAAAGCTTACAGGCAAGAGATCACTGATCTTAAAAAAGATATCAGGGTCCGTTTTGAGGACATAGATAACACTACTGAAGGCCTTCATACCACTGTGCAATCCCATGAGGAAATACTTAATACCCACACCGTCATGCTGCAGCACCTGGCGTACCAGCAAGATGACATCGAAAATAGGAACAGACGGAACAATATCCGCATACGCGGACTCCCTGAATCCGTGGACCCCAAAGATTTAAAGGCGGCAGTAACGTCCATTTTCAATCAGTTGCTGCAATTACCTAAAGATAACCCCCTTGAACTTGATCGGGTCCACAGGACCTCTGGCCCCAGAAAAGCTGACCCCTTGTTTGTGCGCGACACTCTCTGTAGAGTGCATTTTTATAATATCAAGGAATCCATTATGCGGGCTGCCAGCACCCAAGACTCGATCCGCTTCAACGATATCCCTGTGATGCTTTTGCCTGATTTCTCCCGCCAAACCCTGACCATGCGGAAAGCACTGAAGCCCCTTACGCAACTACTGCAATCTCGCCAGTTAAAATATCAATGGCGCTTTCCCTTCCAGCTGCGGGTCCACCATGATGGCAAGACGGCCATCTTCCGTACTCTTGGGGACCTTCCCACGTTTCTCAGTACCTTGGACTTGCCTCATGTCTCTATTCCGGATTGGCCCTTCTCGCCCACCACACCAGGACTGTCATACCTTCCTCAGTGGCAAAAACAAAGCCGTAAAAAGCGACCCGGATCCTCCTCGCGTGAAGATCCCAATGATTGATGTACACCAGGCCGGCTGGTTGTTGGTCCTTCATTGTCATTTTTGTTTTTCAGTGCAGGACCACCCCCTGTGTTGGCTCAGGATTCACTGAGCCTGACTTTCCTATGTTTCACTTGCTGTTCTTTTTTTTATTGTATACCTTCCACAAGGTTACTATTGTTAGCGGTTAGTTCTTCTATGGGTGGACATCATCACATACTCACGCTGGGTATGTTCACTGGAAGACACAAGGTGTCCCTGTTCAGGACTGGGTCGGTTGACTCGCAACACATAGTTGCGGACTTACCTCTGTGTAATGGTCCGGACCACTGCAACCATCCCTTTGTTTTAGTTCTTTACCGGTTCCCCTAAGAAACCCCCTCATTGTCACTTATTGTTTTATACACTGGATTCTCACACTGGATTCTCACACTTGATCCCCAGGGTCACACGCATTTGTTTATGATTCATGACTACCCGTCTGGCAAGAGCATATTGAGTTTTTGTTCCCCTATGCCATGTTATGTTTTTTTTTTCTTTTTTTCTATTTTGCTGTTCATGGCCTTTTCCCCATGACGGGTTATTTTGTTCCTACCTAAATCCTGTGGAGCCCGGGATCCGGGGGCCCCTCCATGCCTCTCACTAACCCCCCTTTTAGGTATACTCGGTGCACGTTCCTAGCACCGTTTTTTGATTTTGACGAAATTTCTTAATTTTTTTTTTTCTTTGTGTTTTTTTTTGTGTGTTTTTTTTTTTTTTTTAAATATGCATTTTCTTTTTGTACACTGTATTTACATACTTCTGACTGATTGGCGCCACTTAGTGGCCGATTCATGTTACTCTGTCTACCCTCTACAGTTGGGGCGCCAGCCTCCTGTGTTTGACTATACCATGACACACAATTTTACCGCTTTGTCGACCCTGGAGGCTGGGGCTCTTTCTTTCAATCCCTACCTTCACTTTCTCTTTTTCCCCACCTATCTTGTTCTATTGCTTTCCCTCTCATCCCCCCCCCCTCCCCTCTAATCCCCACTCTGCTGGTGGAGACTGGACTCCGAGAGACATTCATTACTCTTTCTTATATCACCCTCAACCCCCCCCCCCACCAATATGGCAGCCACACCACCTATTAATTTAGCATCATACAACTGCAGGGGCTTTAACACCCCGGAGAAGCGCAGCCAGATTCTTTACCACTTCCACAAACAACAAACTAACATCCTGCTATTGCAGGAGACGCATTTCCGCACTGACTCTATACCCACAATATATAACCGTCACTATACGACCTGGTTCCATAGTTCCAACTCCTTAGCTAAGACTAAAGGGGTTTCCATTGCATTTCACAGATCCTTTCATCCTGAAGTACTTGATTCCTGTATTGATGATAATGGTCGTTTTATATTTCTCAAATTAAAACTCAATAATTTTCTCTTTACAGTGGCTAATATCTATGCTCCAAATGCGTTTCCTGTCTACCACTCTCACCAGACTCTCCTCCTTCGGAGGTTCCTGTGTCATCGCCGGAGGTGATTTTAATGTCGCTCTGTACCCGTCTGCCGACACATCTTCCGGTAAGTCGTCCATTTTCACGACCTCACTCTCCCACATTAAATCCGTACTACACTCCCATCACTTAGTTGAAGTTTGGCGCATATATCACCCCACGGCAGGGGACTACAATTATTTCTCCATAGCCCATAACTCCTACAGTAGACTTGATTACTCTTCATATCACAATCCCTTTTAGATACCCCCTTGCAAACCACCATGGGACATGCCCTATGGTCCGACCACTCCCCCGTATACCTATCCTTTGCTCGCCCCCCACAATTTTGTAGGAGGACGTCATGGCGTCTCAATGATAATCTACTGAGAGATTCAGTATGTATTGCAGAAGTTACTAAGGCAATCCAACATTTTAGGTCCGATCACGCCTCAGATACCACCACCCCTCTCATTCAATGGGAGGCCCTGAAGTGTGTGATCCATGGCGTTCTTATCCAAAACGGCTCTTGGTTAAAAAAGATTAGATCGGACGACATTCGCCGCCTCTTGTCTATCATCTCGGATTTAGAATCCCGTCACAAACAAACCTTAGATCCATCTACCTTTGTCATCCTTTCAAACGCCCGCCGGGACCTCCTCCAATTACTAGACTCCCATTCCCTGATTGCTAGGGAACGAGCCCGTAACTACCATTATTCAGTATCTAATAAGTGTGGTCAACACCTGGCACGGGTCATTCACCCTAGACCTCCCCGCCCTTCTATCCCCTTCATCACTAGGACTGACCAGACGAAGGTCTTTAACACAAAAGGCATATCTACCTCATTCAGGGACTATTATTCACAGTTATATAACCTCGCACGGCCTGCCCCACACAGCCCCTCCTCCTCCTCCCATGACCCAATGCAGGACTACATCACGGAAACAGCTCTACCCACGATTGATCAACAAGAATCCTTGGACCTTGACAGACCCTTTGGCGGAACTGGAATTTTTGGGTGCCATCAAGGGACTGAAACTAGGTAAATGTCCGGGCCCAGATGGCTATACCCCTAGATTTTACAAAACATTTGCTTCCTTACTAACGCCTTTCCTTACCAAGGCTTTCAATGTAATCGATAGCAGTGTCCTCCCCTCCAGAATTCTTCTTTCAGCCAATGTATCTATCCTCTTGAAGCCCGGTAAAGATCCTTCACAATGTAGTAGCTATCGCCCCATATCCCTACTAAATATTGACCTCAAGCTGTTTGCAAAGGTCCTCGCTAACCGCCTTTCCCCATTATTGCCAGGGATCATACACAGAGATCAAGTCGGCTTTGTCCCGGGCAGAGAGGCCCGAGACAATACAACTAAAACCATACACCTCATCTCATACATACAACGTTACCACCAACAGGCATGCCTCCTGTCTTTTGATGCAGAAATGGCATTTGACCGGGTCAATTGGCGCTTTCTGCGTCTTTCCCTAGAACAAATAGGTCTCGGATCCCCCTTTATCTCCAAAATCATGTCCCTTTACTCACATCCCTCCACATCGGTTTTGGTGAATGGCACATCATTGGAAGCGTTCGACATATCTCGCCAAGGATGCCCCCTCTCTCCGCTCCTGTTTGTTATCGTCATCGAGCACCTGACTTGTGCCATATGCCAAAACTAATCAATACACGGTATCCAAACACCGACCGAACACTATAAACTATCTCTCTACGCTGACGATTTATTGATCTATGTCCAACAGCCCCACATAACTCTCCCCTCTCTCTTCTCGGAATTTAAACGCTTCGGCCTACTGAGTAACTTTAAACTCAACATCTCCAAGACAGAGGCTATTAACATCTCCTTATCCACATCTACCATGTCCTTGCTACGCTCCAACTATTCTTTTCAATGGCAGGCCAGAGGCATCTCTTACTTAGGAGTAATGATCCCTGTAAATCTCTCTAATCTCTTTACATTAAATTATATCCCCCTCCTCTCCCGCCTTCGGAAGGATCTGGCCTCCTGGGGGGGCCCAGCTTTACCCTGGTTTGGCTGCATTAATACCCTCAAGATGGACACCCTACCCAAGTTATTGTATCTTTTCCAAACCATTCCGGTCACCATCCCCAAAACCTTCTTCTCTGCCCTGCGCTCCCTTTCTATCCATTTTATATGGAATAAGGGACTCTCCAGAGTTAAATACAAGCTGCTTACACGCCCGAAACTACAGGGTGGCACGGGTTTACCAGACTTTGAGCTTTATTACAAAGCCACTCTCATTGCCCGTGCCCTGGAGTGGTTCCCACGGCCTTTCCAGAAAGCCTCTGTGATGCTCGAACAAGATCTGTCCCCTGTCGATCTATGGGCTCTCCTCTGGGGCTACAGGGGCAACTTCCCTGACCTATCATCCACCCCGCCTCTGACCATAGCGGTCCTTGTGCTCTGGTACAGGAGAGGATTATGCGAGATTCTCTCCTCAGACCCATCCCCTTTATCATCCCTGTTTGACAATCCAGCCTTCCCGCAGGGTATAGGGACCCACACTCTTGGTTCCTTTCATCGCTCCTCCTGGCCGCAAACACATACATTCGTCCACTCGGGTAATGGGTCTCCAGTCATCATAGAGGAAAATAAGGACTGGCTCACTGCCCTACATCTAATGACCTTCACAAAACGTTTATTCCTCTCGACGCAGATCCACCGCCCATTATCTGAATTCGAACATCTAAGTTCCCTTCAGCACCTACCCAGACACTTACTCTCTCACGTCTATGGCTTGATTCAAGCCCTCACACAAAATGACCTTCCCACTTACACCAGGATGTGGTCAGCAGACCTGGGACAGACCCTCTCCAGAGCAGAATGGCAGATTGCGTTCCACTTCACACACAAGTCTTCCATCTCCTGTTACTCACAGGAGAAGAATTTCAAGATCATGTCCAGGTGGTACAGGGATCCTGCCACGCTACATAGGATATTTCCAGCTAACTCTGCCTCCTGCTGGCGGTGCAATGCAGCCACAGGCACTTATCTTCATGTCTGGTGGGAGTGTGACCGGATTTGACCCTTCTGTAATCAGGTATTTCAGGTATATAATAATGTGTATAATGAATCTTTGCAATTGACTCCTGAGATAGCTCTTCTCTCCATGCTCCCGGGATCGATAACCTCTCAAAAAAAAAATGTCTACTACGCTTTTTTCTATCAGCGGCTCGACAACTCATTCCCCTTTTTTGGAAAACAACCACAACTCCTCCGCTATCTCTCTGGGTGTCTACTATGAATGACATCATGCGAATGGAGGAGATGCTGGCGTTTGATAATAATAATTATGACAAATATCAGACTTTGTGGTATATCTGGCGGCACTTCTCCTCCTCGGATACTATGCTTGGCATGCTCCCTACCTCCCCAAGCCCTTCCTCACCCAGTCTCTGATTTCTACTTTAACTCATTGGTGATTTCTCATTCGACAAGTACACGCCTCTCCTGCCCTGTCTCTCCCAGCGGACCCTCCCCCTTCCCCGTTTCCTCCTCCTCTGATCCCTTATTCTCTCTCTCTTCTTTCCTACCTTTTTTCTTTTTCATATGTTATTTTACTGTTAGACACAAATTGACTATGTAATTATATACAACATCCTAGGCGCGAGCGCAGCTGTAGGCGATAGCCATATGACATGCTCGATACCACTTTTTTTTTTTGTTAACAATGTGTCAATCGTATATCTAAATGTTCTGTATATGCTACCAATAAAAAAAAAATATATTCAACCCTAAAAGAAATCTCTATTTGTGGGAAGAAAAGGACGCAAATTTTGTTTGGGTACAACATTGCATGACCGCTCAATTACCAGTTAAAGCAGCGCAGTGCCAAATTGTAAAAACACCTCTGGTCTTTATGCTGCGTATTGGTTTCGGGGCTTAAGTGGTTAAATAGGAACAATAAAATAAAGGTATTAAGCGCTGAAAATAAATATACAAAAAAAAATAATAATAATTGCAACCCAGCACTCAGGGTGAATTCATAAAAAATCCCTCATAGAGAGCATCATAATAAAATAGTGCAGCGCAAAAAAAAAAAAGGATAAAAGTCCATCAAATGACAAAAGTCCATGAATGAGTGGAAGATGACAAGCAAAATTCACAGCATGCGATATGGATAGCAGCAGATGACCAGATAGAATCCCTCCACCGCACACAGAGATTGGCCTCTCACCTTACTAATTCGACCTGCAGGAGGTCATCAAGCATGGAATATCACAGACAGCATCCGGCCAATGAGCATCCATTAAACACATATCAGCATGACAATCGGAAAGGGAACATGAAGCAAGATCCTGAGCTGACTCCACCGCTCTCCACCGTGACATGTATGAATAAAAAGAGACTATCTAGTGCTTTCTGAATGGAATCCTTTATTAAATAACCATAAAAGCGGCTACTCACATGTAAAAGCACTCATGTGCGAGTGCCGACAGATACAGCATAAAACCAGCAATGGTGATCGCGGGTGACGTCTAATGTGGCTCCTCCCCCCGTACGCGTTATGTCAATGGGCGTGACTTCTTCAGCGCGGGGCAGGGCTACACGCAGACGTCCCGCTGATAACTTTATTTATACTGTCATGGAAACCAACAGCAAATAACGCTCCCCAATAGGACGGGCCAATGAAGGCTCATCTCACAAAATTCCATTGGGAAAACGATTGCCATGGAAACAAATATATAGGAAAAAGCAAAGACCCATACAGACTGGTCAGTGTCTGCAATTGGATGATACATCCAAAGGTATGCTTCTCCTGAACAAAATGCAATAGTTGCTGAATGTTTAAAATTAGGACAAACATCCCAAAAATAATTCACCATATTGGTAAAATTAGTAAGTATATAATATACTACAAAATATATATATAAATATATATATAATTGCAGACGCCAACCGCGATCATCACTGATATACAAGTGTAGGGGGCATTTAAATTTGGGGGGGAGCATCTGGGTTATTCAACCCGGATGCACTAATTGTTAGGGAGTCTGAGAATCCCTTTTGTGGTTCTTGGAGGACTCTGGTGGTGCAAGGTTCCCTGCGGCCTGCAGGTGGCGTTGACGCCCTGGGCCGGAGTTGAACCCGCACTGCAAGACTGCTCCCTTTTTGTCCTTTCCTGGCGCTGGTACAGCGGGGCGGGGAACCCGCTGTGACGCAAAGGGAGAGGGGATAAAAGGGGCGGATGCCCTTACCACGGGGTTCGTTCGTGCGGGGGTTCAGAGTTCGGAGTTGGAGGACGTGGCCGCACCCAGGCACCTTCAGCCTGGGTGCTGGCGTTCTGGAGTTCCGGGCCCAGGTGCCCTTGACCTGGCCTGAGCGAGAGATGGAGTCCATCCCAGGCACCTTAAGCCTGGGGTGAGGTACTATGGCCAAGGCCTGGAGCCCAATAACTTTGACTGGGTTCTGCGAGGGTGGAGGAGTCCGAGGGGCCCTAAGGTGTTGGGACCCGTATGTGAGGTGAGGAGGCCGGGGAGTGTAACCCTTCCGAATAGCCCGGTACAGCATTAATCCGGTGACGGTGGGGCCTCTGGTAACTCTCTTTGAGGGATGTCTTCCCCCTGACAGGGGCTGCAACGTAGCGAAGGTAACTCCAGTTCCTGTTCATTAGAGTCGCTAAAAGAGACCCTGAAGTCAAAAAAGTACGTTTTACAGCCACTGTGCTTAGCAATCGTTGGTGAAACCTCAACGGTTTAGTTTTCTTTGAGGATTGTGCCTTGACCTACTCCCCACCAATACTGAACTGTTCTATGGGTCTCAAACTGTCTGCTTGCAAAGGACTATTTGTTTGCCGTTATGGAATAAATAAGTGTTGGACCCTTTTCAGTGTGTGGTACTCCAATTACTGGGAGCAAAGGGGGTTATCAGCAGAACAGACTTGGCTCTGAGCGTATACACAGCCCGAAGGTAATCTGGTGCTGGCCTATCACCTCTACATGCTGTAATCTAGAGGACATGGGCCGTGGCGCACCTCGCTCTCCCCTTCAAGGTACCCCTAGACCGGAGCCAGAGTAACCGCTAAAGAAGAGAGAGAGAGGGTGAGGCCGCTACACAAGTAACAATAATACATGACAGTAAAAGTGTCAATAGACACATGTCCTAGATAAAAAAGAAGAAAAGAAAAAAACATAAAGAAAACCAGAAAAAATTTATATAGAATATAGGAATCATTTTGGATTTTTGAAACAAAGGTTTTCTCGCCTGCTGGTTTAAATGTAGATTTTGATTTAAATTGTTTTATTTCTAATAGATAAATGTTTGTATTTTTATTTATTTATCTATTCTATATTAATTTTTTCTGATTTTCTTTATGGTTTTTCTTTTCTTTCTTCTTTTTTATGTAGGACATGTGTCTATTGACACTTTTACTGTCATTTATTATTGTTACTTGTATATCAGTGATGATCGCGGTTGGCGTCTGCAATTATATATATATATTTATATATATATATTTTTGTAGTATATTATATACTTACTAATTTTACCAATATGGTGAATTATTTTATTTTCAGGACGTTTGTCCTAATTTTAAACATTCAGAAACTATTGCATTTTGTTCAGGAGAAGCATACCTTTGGATGTATCATCCAATTGCAGACACTGACCAGTCTGTATGGGTCTTTGTTCTTTCCTATGTATTTGTTTCCATGGCATTCGTTTTCCCAATGGAATTTTGTGAGATGAGCCTTCATTGGCCGGTCCTATTGGGGAGCGCTATTTGCTGTTGGTTTCCATGACAGTATAAATAAAGTTATCAGCGGGACGTCTGTGTGTAGCCCTGCCCCACGCTGAAGAAGTCACGCCCATTGACGTAGCGCGTACGGGGGGGAGGAGCCACGTTAGACGTCACCCGCGTTCATCATTGCTGGTTTTATGCTGTATCTGTCGGCACTCGCACATGAGTGCTTTGACATGTGAGTAGCCACTTTTATGGTTATTTAATAAAGCGTTCCATTCAGAGAGCACTAGAGTCTCTTTTTATTCATACATGTCACGGTGGAGTCAGCTCAGGATCTTGCTTCATGTTCCCATGCTGATATGTGTTAAATGGATGCTCATTGGCTAGATGCCATCTGTGATATTCCATGCTTGATGACCTCCTGCAGGTCGAATTATTAAGGTGAGAGGCCAATCTCTGTGTGTGGTGGAGGGATTCTATCTGGTCATCTGTTGCTATCCACATCGCATGCTGTGAATTTTTCTTGTCATCTTTCACTCATTCATGGACTTTTGTCACTTGATGGACTTTTAAGTTATCATTTTTGTTTTTTGCGCTGCACTATTTTATTATGATTCTCTCTATGAGGGATTTTTTTATGAATTCACCCTGAGTGCTGGGTTGCAATTATTGTTTGTTTTTTTGTATATTTATTTTATAAAATACCTTTATTTTACTGACACTAGTAAAGAGGCCTACGAGATTCTGAGCATGACAGATAGTGAAGAGGAGGTCACGCATCTGTCAGATTCAGGCTCAGAATACAACCCCGTAGAAGACAGTGGCTCCATGTCAGATAGCTCTGACAATGAAGATGAGGTCCCTGCTAAGGTCAGGCGTACCTGATCCCGATCTTCTGATGTTGTTGAGGAGCAAGAACCGCAGGGCTCTCGTATTATGGAGCAGAGAAGTGCTAGTGCCGCTATTCCTTCTGGTGAACTGGCAAGCACCAGCTGCCTAGTACACCCTGGACATACATCCACTGCAGTATCACGTGGTGACGTGGCGAGTCGCATAAGTGCAGTTCAAGCTGGCGAGGTGGCAAGCACAAGTAGTGTCCCGCTGCCACCAAGAAGAAGACAAAGGCAGGCCCGCCGTGCCCATAGTGTCCTCCCTGCAGAATTTGCCTATCCTGATTGGGTGCCCAACACTTCTGCAGAACCCGTACTTCCCCCATTCACTGGCCAACCCGGTATTCAGGTGGAAACAGATGATTTTATGCCACTTGATTATTATTCGCTGTTTTTCAAGACAACAAACTTTGTCGTTCAGGTGGAGACCCTGAATACGATAGGCTCTACAAAATTCGGCTTCTCATAAACCACTTCAACGAATGTCTTGCAGCCTTGTTTACTCCCGATCAAGTTGTCTGCGTTGATGAGTCCCTGATTAAATTTTCTGGCCGCTTATATTTCAAACAGTACCTTCCCAGCAAGCGTGCCAGATATGGGGTCAAGCTCTATAAGTTCTGTGACAGGGCAACAGGCTATGTATGGAGCTTTATGGTTTATGAGGGAAAAGACAGTCACGTAGAGCCGGAGAACTGCCCAGATTACATAGGGAGCGCTGGCAAGATAGTGTGGAATTTGTATATGAAAACAAAAAAGGGGGGGGGTCCCAACCAAATAAATGGGGGATCCAAAGACCAAAATGAGAGGCTCCAAGATCAGCAGGTAGGTACAAACAAAAATAGTTTATTAAATATTTGGAAATAATTTCCATAAAAACAATCCTCTGGAGGAGAATTGGAATAGGAGAAGACAGACACACAGTGTAGAAAAGCAACTACCTAAATATGGATAACCACAACCAAAATGTAACATAAAAACAGGACAATAACCACAGAACATAAAACAATGACAGTAATGTCCGGACGCCTGATATCTATGTGTAGGTAATCTGCTGCGAAAAATTCCGCAAAGTTATTGAACCAATTGGTATGAACTAAGCAAATAAGCCCCACATAGATCCCAGGAAGGCTATAGCCCGTGCATAATCAGGAAAGAGGGGGGAGGGAGGGAAGGAAGGGCGAGGGGAAGGGACAGGGAAGGGAAAGAAAAAAGTCAGTGGGACGGCAGAGGAACAAAACATATGGGGAAGGATTCGAATGTAGTGGAAGTCCAGGGGGACAGGATGAAATCCAATCGTAGTGTCCACAAGCAAATCGTGGGTGATGGGATGATGAGATGACTGGTGCCATACACTGTGGAAAGAGTAGTGCTGAAATGATAGTCAAACGGCAGCGGTGGAAAGCACCTGATGAGAATACAAATACTGGAATGCAACGTAGCAATATAATCAGTATACTTGGAACTTGGTGTCACCCTTATTCGGAAAGGGGTACCACTTGTATGTGGACAATTATTACACGAGCGTGCCACTATTTAGTCACTTGTTTGATCATCATCATCAGATTGGAGCATGTGGCACCATGCGACCTAATCGCCGGGGCTTTCCCCAGAGGCTTTTAGATTCTCGTCTTAGGCTGGGGGAGAGAGCCTGCTTGAAGTGTAATAATTTGCTCGCTGTGAAGTGGAGGGATAATAAGAATGTTTTCCTTCTTACCTCCCTTCACGCAGACACGATAGTCCAAATTTGTACGGCGACTGGTGTTGTGGAGAAACCCCTCTGTGTCCACGAATATAACCAAAATATGGATGGGGTGGACCTCAACGACCAGTTGTTGGCGCCGTATCACATTGCCCGTAAGGCAAGATGCTGGTACAAAAAAGTGTCTCTATCCTTATTTCAATTGGCTTCGCTGAACGCTCATGTGCTATACAGAGCTTCAGGTGGGACTTTATCCTTCCTTAAATTCCAGGATTGTCAGGTCACCTGTGGCCAGATGACAGATGCACACCATTGGGGGTCAGGAGTGCACCACAAGGTAGTGAACCCTATGGCTGACTGCTGCGGATGGGACACTGGGTGGTTGAGGAATGCGGGACCAGTGGAGCACAACAGGGATCCACATGGAGCTAGAGCCCAAGATTCCCCAGAGTCTAAGATCCAGCAGTTCTTCACCAGAGCCTCTAGTTGTGAGGATGGCCTACGCTGCAGGTGGGTCCAGGTCGCGGCCCCCAGAGTCCCCTAGCTCACGCTCCGTAGGGTAAATAGGATAGAGGGGAAGCAGCAGCACAGGATACAAGAATAGTGAGGGGAAAAGCCAAGGTCAGGGCAACAAGCAGACATGGATAAACGAAGGACAAGCCGAAGGTCAAGGTCACTAGCAGACAGGGATAGTCGGGAACAAGCCAATATCATAACACAGAGACAGACCCAAACACACAATGCTTAACAAAAACATTGATCAGCAAGGCAGACTTGCAGTGCACAGGTTAATATATTGTTCTGTGATAGGGCCTGGGGTGGAGCCAGGCTGGGAGCAGGCTGATTATAAAAGCAACCAGGAGAGAGAGTCTGGCCTCTAAGGTGAACACAAGAGGATGAAGGTAAGATGGCAGACAAATATTACTGCATATCCATGACAGTACCCTCCCTCTTATGAGGCCTCCCCCTTCCCCGCCTGGGCCCGGGTTTAGAGGTAAACTTCAGATGAAACTTCTTTAACAGACGAGGTGCAAAGACCTCAGATGCAGTGATCCAAGACCTCTCCTCAGGACCAAACCCTTTCCAATGAACGAGGTACTGAAGAACGCCTCTACAGAGTCGGGAGTCCAGAATTTGACTGACCTCGTACTCCTGATTATTCTCAGAGACAGGCGCCACGGTAGGGAGAGGACGAGAGAACTTATTGAGGACTAAAGGCTTCAGAAGGGCAACATGGAAGGAGTTAGCGATTTTAAGGCTTTTAGGAATCTGGAGTTTGAAACAAACCGGATTCAGTTTAGTAGTTATAGTGTACGGACCAATGAATCGTGGAGCAAACATCAGAGAAGGAACTCGGAGCTTGATGTTCCTGGTGGAGAGCCAGACTTTGTCCCCTGGCTGAAGAGAAGGCGGTCAGCAAAGCCTTTGAATTTTTCAGCAGCTGCCTGGAGGGAATCATGAACGTCACCCCAAACAGAATTGAGAGACTCCTGAACCGAAGCCAGAGCTGGAATATCTGGAGAACAGGTCATAGGAAGAGGAAGTTGAGGGTGTTTTCCATAAACTGTGAAAAAGGGTGTCTTCTGCGAACTGGTATTTACATGATTGTTATGAGAGAATTCTGCCCACGGGAGTAGAGAGGACCAATCGTCATGATGAGCAGACACTAAGGTGCGAAGAAAGACCTCTAAATCCTGATTAACCCTCTCAGTCTGTCCATTGGATTGAGGATGGTAAGAAGAGGAAAAATCCAAGACAATATTGAGGGATTTGCAAAAGGCTCTCCAAAAACGAGACGTAAATTGAACACCCCTGTCGGAAACAATATGAGAAGGAACCCCATGGAGGCGGAAAATTTCTCGAATAAAAATGGGAACCAAGGCAGGAGCAGAAGGAAGGCCAGGAAGAGGAACAAAATGAGCCATCTTGGAGAACTGATCGATTACCACCCAAATGACCGTATTATTCTCAGACAGTGGGAGATCGGTGATAAAATCCATGGAAATGTGAGCCCAGGGCTCCTTAGGAATGGGCAAGGGCATGAGGAGACCATCAGGATCTTGTGTGGAGGATTTAGACTGAGCACAGACATGACAAGCCTTAACATAGTCTTTGACATCTGAGCGGAAATTAGGCCACCAGTAGTGACGATTGATGAGTAAGAAGGACCAGAGGAATCCAGAATGACCTGCCACCTTGGAATCATGTCCCCAACGAAGGATATTAGCTCTTAGCTCAGTGGGGACAAAGGTCTTACCAGGAGGAATTTTTGACTTCAGGGTGGTAGAATGGGCAACAATACACAAGGTTGGAATGATCGGCTCAGGTTCAGGGGTGGACTCCTCGTCCAAAGTGTCAAATGACCTAGAGAGCGCATCAACCCGACCGTTGCAGAACCCAGGTTTGTACGTAATCGTTAAATTAAAACGGGAAAAGAAGAGACTCCACCTGGCCTGTCTGGGATTTAAACGTTTAGCATTCTGTAGATACTGTAAATTCTTGTGATCAGTAAAGATCGTTATGGAGTGAGGGGAACCCTCCAAGAGATGACGCCACTCCTCTAACGCCAATTTAATTGCGAGAAGTTCCCGATCACCGATGGCATAATTCTTCTCTGCTTAAGATTTTTTTTTGGAGAAGAACGCACATGGTTGACGTCTCTTCTCAAAGAATTGAAGAAGCACAGCTCCCACCCCCATTGAGGAAGCGTCCACTTCAATAAAAAATGCATCCCCAGGATTTGGTCTCCTCAAGAGAGGTCCAGAAACAAAGGCCTGTTTCAGGTCGTGAAACGCAGATTCTGTCTGGATGGCGGTCTCCACAGTGGGTCGCAAGGAGCGCGACTTGCCAGGACATCGCAAGTGCCCACGCTCACGAAACGCGTCCTACTTTGATGACGTCATCTCCTGCAGTCTGGTTGTGCATGCGTTCCAAGCTTCGCTTTGAACATTCCAGGATTGTTGTCCCCGGAAGCCGGCTTTTCCATCTTCAGTGACACTCCTGCAATTCATCGCAGAGCCAGGATTTTCTTGCGACCCACTGTGGAGACCGCCATCCAGACAGAATTGTTACCCACTTTTTCTAAGCCTGTATTTATCTACAAAATGTGAGTCTATCTAATGTATTTACAATTAAAGTTTGTGACAACACTACTGCACTTAGAGGCGCCTACAAATATGTCAGAATGTTTATACTGAAATATAAAAATATTATTGTACTTATGGAAATATGCAAATCTTAATTTTGGGAGATTTCCATATTTCCCACAAAATCATCATAGAAATTCTAAGTTCTTTATATCCGTGCTAGTTTGAAGACAAGTAACACAAATGAATATTGCTTAAAATATTATATATATTTATTAACTAAAGTACAGTGCAAAATTAAAATCAGGTATAATTTGTGATAATACAAATGAATGAATATACTTCTACAATCAGAGATAAATGATGGTTAATGTTCAGATAATATTTACATACATTTCTATGCAAGCTCTATATGACAAGGTATATTCACAGTTCAATACTTAAATGATACTTGTAGATTTAAAACTTGGTAACTCTTGTGAAATGTCTCCCCGCTACTTCACGGAAGGTGTAAACACTCTTTTGTTTACCTTGACACTATTATCTTTCTCAAAACAAACAGATCTCCTGATTACACTTCTTAAACGTGTCCAGACCAAGTGTCATATAAGACAGTGGTCCCCAACCTTTTTGGCACCAAGGACCGGTTTTGTGGAAGAATATTTTTCCAAGGCCCGGTAGGAGGGGGGGAGGAATCGCGATGTGTTGCGTTAGCGGTTCAATCATCCTGATACCATAATATTAGGACGATTGAAGCACATTATTTATATTAATACAATACAATTCAACTCATCGTAATGTAGAATCAGTGGGAGCCCTGAGCATGTTTCCCTGCAACTGGACAGTGTTATGGTGTCAGGATGACTGAAGCACGTTATTTCTTTTACATTGGAATATAAAATGAAATAGTTCAACTCACCATAATGCTGAATCAGTGGGAGCCCTGAGCTTGTTTTACTGCAACTAGGCGGTCCCATCTTGGGGTGATAGGAGACAGTGACACTCGAAGTGTGTTGCTTATGTCCAATCTACTCCGTAATCTCGTTTTGGTTGCTGTCACTGCAGAAAACCCAGCTTCACAAAGATAGGATGTTGGAAATGGCAGCAGGCTTTTCAGTGCTTTTGTGGCAATTGCAGGATATTCTGCCTTGACTTTAATCCAGAACGTATGGAGGTTTGAAGTCATCTCAAACACACTTTTAAGGCCACCATTATTTGCGATCTCAAGCAGTTGATCCTCTTCTAGCACGGACAGAGTGGATTCACCTGGCTTATTCACAAATGGGTCACGGATCCATTCCTTCCCAGTTCGGGGGTCTTCTGTGGTTGGGAAGTAATGCTCAAATTCTTTTGAAAGCTGAGAGAGGTGATCATGCACCAGCTGGGTGAAAGAAGGTTCTGGCTCAGTCTCTTTCAAAAGCTCTGATAATGTTGGAAACATGTCAAAAATCCCATTGTTCACTCGTCGCCCCCATAATTCCAGTTTGGCTTTGAATGCAGCCACTTTATCTGCCGACTTGAACACAGTTCTCATTCTCCCCTGAAGTGACAGATTGAGTTCATTCAGCAGGTTAAATATGTCACACAAGTAAGCAAGTTTTGTGACCCATTCTGTGATACTGAAATGTGCTGCAAGTGGTGACTGTTTTTCAGAAAGAAATCTCTGGAGCGGCTCTCGTAACTCAAACACTCTGCTCAGTGATCTACCTTTAGAAAGCCATCTCACTTCTGTGTATAAGAGAAGACGTGTGTGCTCTGCATCCATCTCCTCACAGAGCTGTTCAAACAGACGTGAGTTAAGGGCATGTACTTTAATGTGGTTGATCATTTTAATCACAGCCTGCAAAACGTTGTTCAGTTCAGGTGACATTTTTCGGCTAGCCAGCATTTCTCTATGGAGGACACAGTGCGTAGACTCACATTCGGAAGCAACCTCCTTGACCCGAGTAGTAAAACCAGAAAGCCGACCAGTCATGGCAGCAGCTCCGTCCGTGCATATACCAACACAAAATGACCAGTTAAGTTTTCCTGACATATAATCATTTAAAGACTTGAACAATTCTGCAGCTGTGGTGTTGGTTGGCAAGAAGAGTGCACATAGCATATCCTCATGGACATCCTCCTGGAAAACAAATCGCACAAAAACAAGCATTGTTGCCTTGTTGTCAACATCAGTAGACTCGTCAACCTGTATGGCATACCATGGTGACTCCTTAATTCTCTCTATCAATTGTTCTTCAATATCTTCTGCGATTTCATTAATTCGTCTAGCTACAGTGCTAGCCGAAAGAGGAACATGTGCCACCTTTTCAACCGCAGCCTCTCCTAAAATTTCACGGCAAATGTCCTTTGCAGCAGGCAGGATCAACTGTTCTCCAATTGTAAAGGGTTTCTTAGATTTAGCAATACGGTTAGCCACTAAGAATGAGGCTCTCAATGCGGATGCATTTATCGAAGAGGTGGCCTTCAATAATTGCTTCTGTCCTTCGTGTTCACGTTTTTTTCTTTTGAAAAACTCAACAGGCTTGTCTTTTAATGAAGGGTGCTTGGTCTCCATGTGGCGAAGCAGTTTTGAAGGTTTCATGGCTTCATTGGATAGCCGCTCACCACATATTATACACAGCGGGTTTGGAGAATGTGAATCGCCTGATGCAATGAACCCGTAATTTAAATAGGACTCCTGGTATTTTCTTTTAAATGCAGCTTTCTTTTTTTTTGCAGTCTTAGAAGAGTCTTCTGTTGTCTCATCATTGGGTCTTTCCCCCTTTTCAAAAAAGCTCTCCAATGATGTTTGTTTTTTACTCATTTTGGCTAGTTAGCAAAGCCTGTCACCAGATGTGGATTGTCACTGCTGCGGCCTGTCACCAGATGTACATTGCCACTGCTGTGGCCTGTCACCAGAGGCCTGTCACCAGATGTGGATTGCCACTGCTGCGGCCTGTCACCAGATGTGGATTGCCACTGCTGCGGCCTGTCACCAGATGTGGATTGCCAATGCTGCGGCCTGTCACCAGATGTGGATTGCCACTGCTGTGGCCTGTCACCAGATGTGGATTGCCACTGCTGTGGCCTGTCACCAGATGTGGATTGCCACTGCTGCGGCCTGTCACCAGATGTGGATTGCCACTGCTGCGGCCTGTCACCAGATGTGGATTGCCACTGCTGTGGCCTGTCACCAGAGGCCTGTCACCAGATGTGGATTGCCACTGCTGCGGCCTGTCACCAGATGTGGATTGCCACTGCTGCGGCCTGTCACCAGATGTGGATTGCCACTGCTGTGGCCTGTCACCAGAGGCCTGTCACCAGATGTGGATTGCCACTGCTGCGGCCTGTCACCAGATGTGGATTGCCACTGCTGCGGCCTGTCACCAGATGTGGATTGCCACTGCTGTGGCCTGTCACCAGAGGCCTGTCACCAGATGTGGATTGCCACTGCTGCGGCCTGTCACCAGATGTGGATTGCCACTGCTGCGGCCTGTCACCAGATGTGGATTGCCACTGCTGTGGCCTGTCACCAGAGGCCTGTCACCAGATGTGGATTGCCACTGCTGCGGCCTGTCACCAGATGTGGATTGCCACTGCTGTGGCCTGTCACCAGAGGCCTGTCACCAGATGTGGATTGCCACTGCTGCGGCCTGTCACCAGATGTGGATTGCCACTGCTGCGGCCTGTCACCAGATGTGGATTGCCACTGCTGTGGCCTGTCACCAGAGGCCTGTCACCAGATGTGGATTGCCACTGCTGCAGCCTGTCACCAGATGTGGATTGCCACTGCTGTGGCCTGTCACCAGATGTGGATTGCCACTGCTGTGGCCTGTCACCAGATGTGGATTGCCACTGCTGCGGCCTGTCACCAGATGTGGATTGCCACTGCTGCGGCCTGTCACCAGATGTGGATTGCCACTGCTGTGGCCTGTCACCAGAGGCCTGTCACCAGATGTGGATTGCCACTGCTGCGGCCTGTCACCAGATGTGGATTGCCACTGCTGCGGCCTGTCACCAGATGTGGATTGCCACTGCTGTGGCCTGTCACCAGAGGCCTGTCACCAGATGTGGATTGCCACTGCTGCGGCCTGTCACCAGATGTGGATTGCCACTGCTGCGGCCTGTCACCAGATGTGGATTGCCACTGCTGTGGCCTGTCACCAGAGGCCTGTCACCAGATGTGGATTGCCACTGCTGCGGCCTGTCACCAGATGTGGATTGCCACTGCTGCGGCCTGTCACCAGATGTGGATTGCCACTGCTGTGGCCTGTCACCAGAGGCCTGTCACCAGATGTGGATTGCCACTGCTGCGGCCTGTCACCAGATGTGGATTGCCACTGCTGTGGCCTGTCACCAGAGGCCTGTCACCAGATGTGGATTGCCACTGCTGCGGCCTGTCACCAGATGTGGATTGCCACTGCTGCGGCCTGTCACCAGATGTGGATTGCCACTGCTGTGGCCTGTCACCAGAGGCCTGTCACCAGATGTGGATTGCCACTGCTGCAGCCTGTCACCAGATGTGCATTGCCACTGCTGTGGCCTGTCACCAGAGGCCTGTCACCAGATGTGGATTGCCACTGCTGCGGCCTGTCACCAGATGTGGATTGCCACTGCTGCGGCCTGTCACCAGATGTGGATTGCCACTGCTGCGGCCTGTCACCAGAGGCCTGTCACCAGATGTGGATTGCCACTGCTGCGGCCTGTCACCAGATGTGGATTGCCACTGCTGTGGCCTGTCACCAGAGGCCTGTCACCAGATGTGGATTGCCACTGCTGCGGCCTGTCACCAGATGTGGATTGTCACTGTCACCTGCCACCAAACCGTAACAGAGTGTCACTAATTGATTTTATTATAAAAGTATTATTAAAAGTCCTAATATAAAAGTATTATTAAAAGTATTATAAAAGTCCCAGTATAAAAGTATTATTAAAATTATTCGGGCCGGTTCACACTGCTGCGATGTCAGAGTTCGGATGTGATTCGCACCGCACTGCATATCACATGCGATGCGATTCCAGCCATACAGAACGTGTTCACACCCATGCGATCCGATTCCTGTCCGAGTTTGCAGATCGCACTGCGATATGAGAATTGATTTGGGGGTGTCATTAACTTTTAACTGACACTCCTAGCATTTCGCATAGGGCAGTGTGAACTGCCGCCGGGAAACCTGCGATGTGGGAACCCGCAGAGGATTCGCAGGGTTCCCGCATCGCAGCAGTGTGAACCGGCCCTTATTAAAAGTCCCAGTATAAAAATAATATTAAGGGCCGGTTCCCACTGCTGCGGTGCGGGAACCCTGCGAATCCACTGCGGGTTCCCGCATCGCAGGTTTTGCGGCGGCAGTTCACATTGCCCTATGCGAACTGCTGGGATTGTCAGTTAAAAGTTAACGACACCCCCAAATCAGTTCGTATATCGCAGTGCGATCTGCAAACTCGGACAGGAATCTGATCGCATGGGTGTAAACCCATGTGATCCGATTCTGCTGCGGACAAAAAAAAAGGGTCCTGTGCGAGTTTGATGCATCGCACAGAGATCGCATGTGATGTGCACTGCAGTGCGGTGCGATTCACATCCGAACTCTGACATCGCTGCAGTGTGAACCAGCCCTAAATGTCCTAGTGTAAAAATATTATTAAATGTCCCAGTATAAAAAAATTATTACATGTTCCAGTATAAAAAAAATGATTACATGTCCCAGTAGAAAGAAATGATTAAATGTCCCAGTAGAAAGAAATGATTAAATGTCCCAGTATAAAAAAATATTAAATGTCCCAGTATAAAAATATTATTAAATGTCCCACTATAAAAAAAAATATTTAATAATCTTTTTATACTGGGACATTTAATTTTTTTTTTTATACTGAGACATTTAATATTTTTTTTTATACTGGGACATTACATGTCCCAGTATAAAGAAATGATTAAATGTCCCAGTATAATGAAATGATTAAATGTCCCAGTATAAAAAAATATTAAATGTCCAAGTCCCTCTGCAGTGCCCACTGTACTTACAGTCTCACGGGAAAGTGAGGGGGAGCCGTTAGAGATTGCGGGAAAGCCAGTACAGGTACATAGCGAGGGTGGGCGGAGAGATGACATCATTCTCTCTCTCTCATTGGCCGGCCGAGCCTCTGTGTAGCGTAGCCTTGCAGCGCCGTATTTTCGGGCGGGACAGCGGCGCGCCTCTGCGTAGCGCAGAGAGATGATGTCATCTCTCTGCTCGGGCAGCTGCATCGTCTCCTCCATGGCCTGGCTGTAGCGGCGGTACAGCCCGGATAGTGTTATTCACGTTGCGGCCCGGCTAGAGAGGCGGTACGGCCCGGCTTTGGGCCGCGGACCGGGGGTTGACGACCTCTGATATAAGAGACACGGCTTGACAAGACAATCAAGGCTTATGTTGAATTTAGAAAGAATCTATTTTTACACATACTTCACACCAAAACCATTGTACTACTTAGCTCTAGCTTTATAAAGACAACCAAATTTGGGCATGTGTCTTAATAGTTGAAATATAGCTACTTTATACTGCAGTTAATATATAACCATATTCTCAACACTAGGCCATATATATTTAAATGGTTTTAGTTATGTGCATGTAAAAACAATCCCATTACCAAAACAGGTAAATAAACAAAATAAATACGTTACCAGGTTTAAGTTCTGTCTGTTTGAGAAGCTTCCATTATGAGTCCCACAGGACTCCTTCCAACATTGCTACATGTTTGCATTTCAGATCTCCCCCTCCAGCTTCCTTCAGATGTAGACCCCCGAGAGAGATATTTTCAGAGAGTGAGTGCCTTCAGAGATCATCCCTGTGTAGAGTCTTCCTTCCAGAGAGATCTTGAGCCCCCTTTCTCACTAAACTCTTCCTACTTTTATCTTACTCCAAAAAGTGGGTGTGTATCTTATTACTAGGTAATTTATGACGTCAAGTGACAATGTTTTTGGAAGGTTGTCTTAGCAACTAAGTATGCGACCATCTTGAATAATTAATTATTTTCACCACCAGAGGGCAGTAGCATATTAGAAATAATTTCTAATATTATTTCCATTACAGTCAAAGATAATTTACCACATCCTGTGATTTAAGATTCACAAAACCCCATTAATTGTCAAAAACTGTCAAACACATGTCATGTATCCCAGCCATCTCGGCGAATGGCTCAGAGTAATGTCTTGGAAAAATCTACCCTCATCTCAGCTAATGGGTTGTTAACATTCCTCGAAGCTAAAGTCATTCAAAACACAACCCTTAACTTACATTTTACAAATACCGCTCCTAATGTCCTCCACAGTTAGGATCTCACCTCATAAGATATTATATTTGTAACTTCCTAATATATAAACCCATTTATGCATATATATGGATTACTAGAACAGATACTTTGTGAAGATACTTAAAATAAATATATATTTAAGATATACAATACCACAGGAATTTTGAATAAACCCTTTGGTCTCGTTATGTAAATACAATACTACACAGTTTGTGTTAGCCCGTACCAACACCCCCCTTATCTCTAAGTGTCAAACCTTTGAATTACAACCTGGGGAGACTGGTACAGTCAGATTCCTTAGGGAGACCTAAGAACAAGACCTATTCATGCCTATGAATCTAATTTAAACTTTTAAAGATAGTGAATTTGGGTTAACCTCTTAAAGAGAAAGTAGAAACCAAAATGGCTGCAGTATTGTTCACAGCACATCATGAGCTATGAGCTTAACTTTAAAGACAAAAAGGCTGTCCTCTCGTTCACAACATACATGAATATGAACCACATGCATAATATAAAGGCCTACATGTAATTATTTTAACCCCAAATGTTCTGACAATATTGTCCCACTGAACAAGATTCTTGGCGAAGATGTAAGAGAGCACTAGCCGCTGAAGAAGCCCGAGCCAGCTCCTCGAAGATGTGACGAACTAGCTTCAAAAAGTTGGACAGGCTGGAAACCACCGGATCATTCTTCTCTCACAGGGGGGCAGCCCAGGCTAAAGCTTCACCGGAGAGGAGGGAAACGATATAGGCTACCTTAGCACGATCAGACAGGAAGTTTTGAGGCTGAAGCTCAAAATGAATCATGCATTGGCTGAGAAACCCCCAGCAGGCCTTGGAGTCCCCAGAGAAACGGAACAGAGCTGGCAGTTGTAGCGAGTGTGTGGCTGCGACTGGTACGATAGGTGCAGCCACTGGTTGTACTTGAGGTTGCGGATTCGGAGTTCTCAAGGAGGCTTGGAGCTGCTCAAAGCAGGAAGCCAGATCCTGGAGGAATCGCATCACCTGAGTCTGATTCGATTCCTGGGTCTCAAGTCTGCGGACTATGCCCTGCAAAGAATCATCTGCGGGGAGCGTCACGTCAGCCGGGTCAATGGTTGATCAAACTGTCAGGTCACCTGGGGCCAGATGACAGATGTACACCGTTGGGGGTCAGGAGTGCACCACAAGGTAGTGAACCCTATGGCTGACTGCTGCGGATGGGACACTGTGTGGTTGTGGAAAGCGGGACCAGTTGAGCACAACAGGGATCAACAGGGAGCTAGAGCCCAAGATTCCCCAGGGCGCGGAGTCTAAGATTCAGCAGGTCTTCACCAGAGCCTCTAGTGGTGAGGATGGCCTACGCTGCAGCTGGGTCCAGGTCGCGGCCCCCAGAGTCCCCTAGCTCACTCTCCGTAGGGTAAAGAGGATAGAGGGGAAGCAGCAGCACAGGATACAAGAATAGTGAGTGGAAAAGCCAAGGTCAGGGCAACAAGCAGACATGGCTAAATGAAGGACAAGCCGAAGGTCAAGGTCACTAGCAGACAAGGATAGTCGGGAACAAGCCAATAACGTACACGGCAGGCAGGATCCCAAACACACAATGCTTAACAAACACATTGATCAGCAAGGCAGACTTGCAGTGCACAGGTTAATATAGAGTTCTGTGATAGGGCCTGGGGTGGAGCCAGGCTGGGAGGAGAGATTATAAAAGCAGCCAGGAGAGAGAGTCTGGCCTCTAAGGTGACCACAAGAGGAGGAAGGTAAGATGGCAGACAAACATTACAGCATATCCATGACAAGGATGAGATAGTCACAGACCTCCTGTATCCAGGAAATTCTGCACCTCACCATTCCCAACCAAATGCAGTAAGCCGGCTGCATGAGAGGCATTTTCCGTATGTCCTTGAGAGTACCCCTACCCAACGAGCCCCCCAAAGAAAATGTTGTGTCTGTACCAAGCGCAGATTTAGGCGTGACACCCGTTATTATTGTCCACACTGTCCTGACGATCCTGGTCTTTGCATTGGTAAATGTTTTGAACGCTTCCACACACTAGTGAAGTTTTAGCGTAGGGTACAGCAATGCACAGGATAGGACACACTTACACAGGGTCTCCCAAGATGCCACTGCATTTTGAGAGAACCGAACCATTACAGTTGTTACAGTTACAAAAAAAAGTGTAAAAAAAAATAATATAAAAAAATAGTTGTTGTTTTATTGTTCTCTCTCTCTCTCTCTTTCTCTCTCTCTCTCTCTCTCTCTATTTTCTCTCTATTGTTCTGCTCTTTTTTACTGTATTCTGTTCTGCAATGTTTTATCATGCTTGCTTTTCAGGTATGTAATTTTTTGTTTTCAGGTGCGCCATTCAGCTGCAGCGCGGATTTATTTATCTTGACAGCAACAGCGTTTGCTCCCACGATACATAAAGCCGTGACTCCAGTGCTGTAGGAGGTGATTTCACCACCACAGTTAAAAAAAGAGCATATATGCCGAAGCATGGGGGTAGCAGGGGCGAAGGAGCGATTTTGCTCCTAATGCCGCGTACATACGGTCGAAATTCCGACAGAGGCTTGCCCGTGGAAAAGTCCGATCATGTGTACGCGGCATAACTTTTTATGCCGCGTACATACGGTCAAAATTCCGACGGAGGCTTGCCCGTGGAAAAGTCTGACCGTGTGTACACGGCATAACTTTTTTGCGGGAGGATGCCCCCATGCTTCGGCATATATATTTTAGGCACAGGTTGCGTTAAAAAATGTTTTATTTTTTAATATGTTTTTTTTTGGTATTTGCTTTGCAGGTATGGTATGGTAAGGTCTTACTGTTATACTGTAATGTTACTTTGTTTTAATGTTAACCATCATTTGCTTAGCAGGTACGCCATTCAGCAGCGTGGATTTATTTATCTTGACAGCAACAGCGTTTGCTCCCACGATACATAAAGCCGTGACTCCAACACTGTAGGAGGTGATTTCACCACCACAGTTAAAAAAAAAAGAGCATATATGCCGATGCATGGGGGCAGCAGGGGCGGAGGTGCAATTTTGCTCCTAATGCCACGTACATACGGTCGAAATTCCGACGGAGGCTTGCCCGTGGAAAAGTCAGACCGTGTGTACGCGGCATAACTTTTTTGCAGGAGGATGCCCCATGCTTCGGCACATATAAATGGTGCATGTATGCCCATCATTAGAAGTGGGTGGATGAAGGAAGGTATTCTAATGGTGGACATACCCACCGATCAATCTCTTTTTTTCGTTCAGCCAACAGGCTGCATGGAAAAAAAAAGATTACAATACATGTCCAACAAGGACCTGCAACGTACTGGTATGTTGCTGGACTTTGAATGGTTATACCAGAACGATGCCTGCGGGTTTATGTATCATCTTGGTATCATTCTTTTCAGCCAGCAGTCGGCTTTCATTTAAAAGCAATCCTAGTGGCTAATTAGACTCTAGACTGCTTTTACAAGCAGTGGGAGGGAATGTCCCCCCCCGGATATAAACAGCGCCATTGGTAAATTGGGAAGGCATTTTATCACACCGATCTTGGTGTGGTCAGATACTTTAAGGGCAGAGGAAAGATCTACAAAAAAAGAGTACCTGTCACTACCTATTGCTATCATAGGGGATATTTACATTCCTTGAGAAAACAATAAAAATGGTAAAAAATAATAAAAATATGGAAGGAACAGTTTAAAAATAAAATAAAAAATCAAAATAAATTATAAAAAAAAAAAAGCACCCCTGTCCCCCCCTGCTCTTGCGCAAAGGCGAACACAAGCGTCGGTCTGGAGTCATATGAAAACAGCAATTGCACCATGAATGTGAGGTATCACCGCGAAGGTCAGATCAAGGGCAGTAATTTTAGCAGTAGACCTCCTCTGCAAATCTAATGTGGTAACCTATAAAGGCTTTTAAAGGCTTTTAAAAATGTATGGATGCCCCCATGCTTCAGCATATATAAATGGTGCATGTATGCCCATCATTAGAAGTGGGTGGATGAAGGGAGGTATTCTAATGGTGGGCATACCCACCGATCAATCTCTTTTTTCATTCAGCCAACAGGCTGCATGAAAGAAAAGATTACAATACATGTCCAACAAGGACCAGCAACGTACTGGTATGTTGCTGGACTTTGAATGGTTATACCAGAATGATGCCTGCGGGTTTAGGTATCATCTTAGTATCATTCTTTTCAGCCAGCGGCCGGCTTGGACCTCTTCCTATTTTTTGACCGCAATTATGTTTTTAATTGTTTGTTACTAGCATCATGCGATTTCTGTACTCATTATGTAAATATACATCAAATTATGTGGTTTCATGTATTTGTTTTGTAAACGTCAAAACTTTCATGGTTGAGAGGCTGTATGCCCAATATATGCTATAAATGAATGTACAATGCAAAATAAATACAATTTTTTCTACTCGCTTGACTTTTTAATTTACTGCTGTGTGCTTCATTTAAAGTCCCACTTTTCCCCCTCCCCCTTCCCTCCTTTATAGTCAATTGCATGACCGCGCAATTACCAGTTAAAGTATCGCAGTGCCAAATTGTAAAAACACCTCTGGTCTTTAAGCTGCATATTAGTCCAGGGCTTAAGTGGTTAAATTACTTTTTTTCCTTTAGAAATTACATTTTGTGCAGGGACCGTTCTTTTGAAAAAAATGTTTATTGGGTTTTTTACATTATATCAGTGCTTGGTAAATTAATTTCGACTCACATACAGTCATGTAAAATACAAATGAAAAGGAAACAGGAAACAAAGAGGGGGAAAAAAAAACAAAAAAACAAAAACAAAACAATAGCACAGTGATTACCCGTTTAAAACAATATTACAGCAACAGGATGATGAGGCAGTACAAAGCCTAGTGCCTTTAGGAGCGGAAGCAACGTTTGGGGTATCAAAAAATAAAATAAAAATAAAAATGTTATAACCTCGGATATGGAACTGGCAGTAGAAGCAGCGGCGGGTGGAGAAAACAGATGAGGGTCCGAAAGAATCAAGAACGTCAAGGAGCCATGAAGACATGTTTGCATGGTTCAGGGCAGCATAAATGCAGAGGGGTCAGACAGATTTGATAATTTAAGGTTGCCTAGGGAGTTTGTAAGGTCTCGTTTGAGATACCAATCTGTATAGCGGAACGGTTGCATGAGTTTTTGTAGATCCTCTTGGGCGAACGTGTGTTCCATGAATTTCCGCCATCTCGTAAAGAATCGTGAGGTGGAGCGAAAGTTCAACACAATAGTGTCCAACCTTTCCAGATAGAAAAGAGATAAGAGGGCTTTTTTTAACGCCGGTAGGTTTGGCGGTGTTGAGTTGATCCAGTGAGACATGATAGTCCTGCGGGCCACCAGGAGGCAGATATGCGTCCAGTGGGAGATGTGAAGCGGAGTCTTTGTTGGTGGCATGGATAGGGATGGTTCACTGCCAAATAAACATATAAGGTAATGTCTTGGGATCCGTATTTTAGTGATTTTGTAGATAAAGTTCAGAACAGAGTCCCAGTATGCAATGATGGGTTGGCACTCCCAGAGGCGGTGAAGCAGTGTAGGATGCGGTGTGGAACACCAGGGGCACCGCTCTTGAGCTGGTTCTGCCTTGTTGATACGGAAAGGATAGTATGCTCTGTGAATAATTTTGAATTGCGTCTCACGCCATGTTTCGGATATGGTAAGTTTGTGAACTTGTCTGTATCCCTCAAGGATTTTCTCCGAAAGGTCTTCGTCCTCAAATATTTGGGACCATTTCTGGAATGGTTTAAGATGGAATTTGGCAGTCTGATGGTCAATAAGGTGAGAGTATAGGCTGGAAATGGAGTAATCGTCTCTGCGTAGTACAGTATCAATGAAGGACTTTCGGAGGGGATCCGTTCCAGGTCTGTAGCATGAGCGTAAATAACTGACCAATTGGTGGTAGAAGAAAACGTGTGTCGCTGGTAGAGAGAATTCCCTTGATAAGGTTTGGAAGGATTTGAAGTCGCCAAGGGTATTGAGGTACATAGAGGTAACGCTGGTAAGACCCTTAGCGCTCCATTGTTCAAAGGCTTTGTGTAGGGTGGAAGGGAGAAACATAGGGTTGCCTAGGATTGGCAGATAGCAAGAAATACTGGAGGGTAACCCCAGTAGTCTCCGCACCTCTCTCCAGGCTATAATTGTGTCTTTGATGAGTATACTCGATCTAAGGTGTATTGGTAGTTTGTTAGGATTTGAGTGGAGAATGGCTGGTAAGGCATATGGAAAGGTTGAGGCACCCTCGAGTATGGTATCGGAGTATCTAGAGCTGCCAGATAACCAGTCAAGGCCCTGCCTGAGTAGGCAGGCGAGATTGTAAAAACGTATACTGGGCAGGCCCGCCCCCCCCTTCAGACTTCGGGAGACACAGTTTTTGTAGAGCAATGCGTGATTTTTTGCGAGACCATATAAAGGCAGACAATGCCCCATGGATTTTTTTTACATCAGAGTGTTTTAATAAAAGAGGTATGGTCTGCATAGGGTAAAGTAGGCGTGCAAACGACACCATTTTAAAAAGGTGACATCTCCCAAAGAGCGAGAGGGGGAGGGCTGCCCATGCTTCCAGCTCCTTTACAACTTTTGATATTAGCGGTGGGAAGTTAAGTGTATATAAAGTGGAAGGTTCTCGGCCGATGTTAATGCCCAGATACGTAATTTGTTGCGTTGCTATGGCAAAAGGAGATTGGTGTCGCCATTTGTCAGACATCTTGGGGTGAAGTGATAGAACTTCGCTTTTGTCAAAGTTAATTCAAAACCCTGAGCACAGTCGGAAAGTATGAAAGAGTTGCCGGAGTCTGTCAAAGTCCGTGAGGGGTTGGGTGGAGAATAATAATATGTCGTCCGCAAATAGGGCGGAACGGAGAGTTTGGTTGCCTATTGTGATGCCACCGACCCCGTCAGGTGAGTTGAGTATTCTAGATAAAGGTTCGATAGCGATGTTGAAAAGTAGAGGGGAGAGGGGGCATCCCTGTCTAGTTCCTTTTGTCAGGGGGATCGTATCCGAGATAAAGTCGGGGGTGACCAGACGCGCAGTTGGGGATTCGTACATTCGCTGTAAAAAACGCATAATTGGACCCGAAAAACCAAAGTCCGCCATCACTCCAAATAGCCAGGACCAACTGATATTGTCAAAAGCCTTTTCGGCGTCTAGTGATATTATAGCTATGTCTTGTTCAGGGTTTGATCTAGCATATTCTAACGCCATTAGAACCTTGCGTATGTTCAGGGTGGCCGAGCGTCCCTGAACAAACCCTGATTGTGCCGGGTGTAACAAAGAGGGGAGTAGATGGGCTAAGCGTGACGCAATTATCTTAGATAGTATTTTGACATCCACATTGATTAATGAGATTGGGCGGTATGATCCTGGAAGTGAGGGGTCCTTACCTTTTTTGGCGATTAGTCTAATATGTGCCTGTGTTCCTGTAGGTAGATAGGGGCCCCCTTCCCACATGGCTGCATATACATGTTTAAGGGTGTCGGGAATAAAGTCCTTAGTTAGCTTATAAAATTCGGCCGTGTAGCCATCCGGGCCTGGGGCTTTAGCAGACGCCAAAGATGTGATCGTCAGTTGAATATCCTCGACTGTGATGGGCGCGTTAAGAGCAGCTAAATGGTCCTCCTGAAGTTTGGGCAAGCGGATTTTAGCTAGAAGGGCTTCGGCAGTAGGTTGGTCATTTGGGTCCGCCGAGTATAGAGTAGTGTAATAGTCAGCTAGTAGTTTACTAATTTCGGTAGGTGTGGTAACCAGTGTGCCAGCAGTATTTTTCAGTGCAGAGATATGGGTAGGTCGTCTTTGGCCCATGCAGAGTTTCGCCAATAGTTTGCCTGACTTGTTACCAAACCTATGAAAGTGTAACTTAGAATAGGAGGTTTTAGTCATTTCTTGCTGCTCAGCCCATAGATCGAATTCTCGTTTGGCTTTTTTCCAGGTGTGTATATTGTCAGGTGTACGGTTAAGTGTAAGTAGTTTGTGTGCCGAACGTAGGGCTTCACTAGCTCGCATGTAGTGTTGTTTGGCATTCCTCTTGAATTGGGCGGTGTAAGAAATAATTTTTCCTCTCATGAAGGCTTTTCCAGCCTCCCAGAAGAGGTTTGGGTCTGTAAGGTGCGTCGCATTAGTTGAGGCATATTCCGTCCATGCTCCATAGAGCGTGTGGCGGAAGTCTTCATTATCTGCTAGGTAAGAGGGGAAGCGCCACATGTGCGAGGGAAAAGAGGGTTGGGCATTGATCAATTGTATTGCAATGGGGCTGTGGTCTGAGATTCTGGCGTCGTTGATTTCTGAGTCTCCTAGCATTGGGATAAGTGCGGGGGAGGCAAAAAAATAGTCGATGCGAGAGAAGGAATTGTGGGGGGGGGAGTAGAAGGTATAGTCTCGGTCAGTTGGGTGTGCTAATCGCCATACATCTATCAAGTGCATGGAATCTATGGCTTGTGTTAGGAGTGTCGGGGCCGAAGGTGGCGTGGTATTTCTGGTCCTCCTACGCGTCGTGTCACCTCCTCGGTCAGCTGTTGTGGACATAACTGAATTAAAGTCCCCTCCCACTAAATGTAGAGTCCCCGGGGCAGCCAATATCCAAGCCACCATGTCTTGGAAGAATGAGGTGTCTGGCGAGTTAGGGGCATATATATTAGTGATAGCTACTTCCTTGTTAGCTAAGGTCATGTGTAGCGTTAAGGTCAGTCTTTACGTCCTTAATAGTATGTCTCAGGTGTTTGTGTAGTAAGATGGCAACTCCAGCTTTGCGCCCTACGGCCGGTGAGCCATATACAGTTCCTACCCACAGTTTGCGCAAACGGGCCAAATCGTCTGCGGAGAGATGTGTCTCCTGAAGCAGGGCCACATCTGTTCGGAGACGCTTCAAGTGTCTAAGAATGGACATGCGCTTACTTGGAGAGCGAAGCCCCTTAACGTTCCACGATACAATCTTTAGGTGATTCCCATCGGTTGAGGAGGCCATGTCCGGTCTGGAGATACGTATTGAGCTTGAAGTGTGGAATTAAGTCTCCCTTCAGGCATTGCGTCATCAATCCGAGGGTCACCCAAGTATTGCAGGTTTCCTGAGGTTATAGGCATAAAACGGGCAATTAGAAACATTACAAACCTTAAACTAAAACAATAAAAAAAAAAACATAACATAAGTCCGGTGCAAGAAGCACCTATCAAACAGCAAGGACTTCACTTTTTTCCACATGAGGCTAAAACGCATGGCAGAGCCCCCGCCATATGCCTGTTCCTTTCCTACGGGTGAAGTGCGAGCTTCAGAGGAGGAAAGGCAAGGGGAGGGGAGAGGGGAGAAAGGGTGGAGGGGAAAAAGGGGAAGGGAAAGGCAGAGATGAGTGGATGGTTTAGGTTCTGGGAGGTTGCTGTATATGTCAAGGGTCATCTCAAGGAGGGAGAAAGAGGGATGATGGTACTACCCGGTTCCCATGGGCCTCTGCCGAAAGGCAGTCCTTGAGATTTGTTGTCAACGACTGCCAGAACGATCCGCCTGAGGTGTAGAGCGACTTCTTTTGTATGGCGGTTTGGTCGGGCTGCCGTGTTGTTTGTAGGATGTAGTAGAGGAGGTAGCCGGAGATGAGGAGGATCCTTCCGCTGAGTTGGTGTGTTCCATTTCAGTGCCAGCTGCTGCAAGGTATTGATCTGCTTCATCAGGCGAAGTGAAAGTTAGGTGTTCCCCTGACTGCTTTTGGATACGCAGGGTGGCCGGATACGCCAGGGAGAATTTCGCTTGATTGTGGTATAAGGTTGAGCAGATTGTGGAGAACGCTTTACGTTGTTTCATCACCTCGATTGAGTAGTCTGCAAAGAGTAACAGTTTCGTCCCGTCCAGTGATAGGGAGCGCGTGCGGCGGAATGCCTGCATAATGGCCTTTTTGTCAGCGTAGTTCAGATACTTAACGATGACATGTCTGGGTTTGGCGCGACTTTCCATGTATTGACCGATGCGATGGGCGCGCTCAACAGTGCAGGGTATGCAGAGTCCCAGTTGTTCAGGAATAACTTTAGCGCATATGTTCACAAGCTGATTGTTAGCTATTGATTCCGGCAGTCCTATTATGCGCAAATTGTTTCTTCTGGAACGATTCTCGAGATTGTCAAACTTGTCCCAAAGTTCTCTGTTTTCAGCAGTTATGCGGGCTATTACTGCTGACTGAGCAGTGGTGTCATCTTCCAGGGATGATATTCCGTCCTCCGCTTGTGAAATCCTCTGGGCTTGTGCCTGTACTTCAAGGTGGAGCTGTTCTAGCCCCCTGTTTACAGCAGCATCTACTGTGGCAGCCAGAGTGGGTCCCAGCAGGGCGACTACCTCCTGTGCAATGCCCGCTGGTGATGCAGGATCAATCGCATGTGTCCCTGTAGCAGCGTGTGGCTGTGGGGATTCCCCTATGCAGGGAGCGGCCGCCATTTTGGCTGATCCTGGAGCCGCGTCTCCCGCGGGGGGTGCCGAGGACACTATTCGGGCGTAGGAACGCTCCACAAAGCGGTCCATATGTGCCTGCCTTGCAGCGGGAGCGGATGGGGGGACACTCCGAAGCTCTGGCCGGGCTTTATAGCTGAATTTGGGAGGAGGGCGGCGGGAGCTGTGACTAGCTACCGCTGTCTCATGTGGCGCCGGAACCGGAAGTCGGGACAGTTCTAAGCATGGGAAACCTGCGCTACTTTACAGGCATACTATACACACCCCCCAGGTACGAAATTTGAAGGAATACTTCACTTTTATTGTTTCACTTTAAGCATTATTAAAATCACTGCTCCCGAAAAAAAGGCAGTTTTTAAAACTTTTTTTGCATTGATACATGTCCCCTGGGGTCCCCAAACACTTTTTATGACAATAACTTGCATATTAACCTTTAAAATTAGCACTTTTGATTTTTCATGTTCGTGTCCCATAGACTTTAACGGTGTTTGCGCGTTCGAACAAATTTTTTGCCTGTTCGCATGTTCTGGTGCGCACCGAACCGGGGGGTGTTCGGCTCATCCCTAATCAACACCCCTCTGGTTGCCCTGACCCTGTGAGTCAATATATATTGTGAAAAAATATATTATAATAATAATAATAATAATAATAATAATAAAAAATATATAATAAAAAATATAAATATAAAAAATATTAATACATTGAGGTGTCCATAATCAAATATATTAGTACATTGGGATGTCCGTAACCCTACTTGGTGGAAAATTATACAGGTGAACAGACTTGTGAAATAAATATATGTGCAAATGTCCAATAAATAAAATGCAGTACACTTCAATTAGTGCTACAAACAAATCCTTAGAAAAAAGTCCTTATAAAAAGGTCCTTATGGAAACCATAATAAAGTATATCCAATCAGGTTGTTTCAAGTGCGGAAAGAAGTGCTTGGTGCCTAGTGTAAGGGAGCCGCGATCACTGCAAACTGTGCTCTTACAAAGACCGCACTCACCAGCTTGTAACCCCCTCTTGGGGTATGATGCCTTCACAGTGTGGGCCACTGTGTAGCCCTCTGGCATTTGCTCGTTCCTCGGCTCTTGATGGTGATAGTGCTCAAACAATGGCCCATGTATAAGAGAAAGGAAGGGAGCCCCAGTTAGTGTGATACCATTTTATGACCTTATTTATTAATAAAACACAACTTTGGTACTCACATTTAGACAAAAAAAAACATGCAAACGATGCTGACACTCTGGTCAAGCAGGCAGCGATGTGACGTTCTGGGGGCGTGTTCTACCGGTTTCGTCATGTGACTTCATCTGGAACACGAGGTGTTCCAGATGAAGTCACATGATGAACCTGGTAGAACAATCTATATCCAATAACAATCTATATCCAATAACAATCAACTAACACTCATTCCTCTGGTGGGCATGTTTCAGTGTAAGAAATCCCTGTGCCTGACTTGGGCTCATATTCAACATGGTCAAAAATCCTTTGCTCATAAGGGTAAGACATACACATTCAACACCTTCCATAACTGTTCTTCCATGTTTGTGGTTTACTGTCTAGCTTGCCCTTGTGGCATGCTATATGTGGGCCGTACAATCAGGGCCCTTCGAGACAGATTTGGAGAACATTGCAGATTTGTCGATGCTGGTCTCCCTAAACATAGTGTCCCCCGCCACTTTCTGGAATATCATAAGCAATCATCCAAAGATCTAAAAGTTTGGGTCCTTGAATCAATTCCAGATAAATTTTCCCCAGCAGAACATTTCAAAAGGCTGTGTCGTCAGGAAACGTATTGGATTTTCACTTTGGATACCATGTCGCCTAGAGGAATGAACGAGGAGATCGAAATCAGCACTGTTATTTAACAAGTGCTGGTGTGATCTCCCCGGTCATGCCTCAGTGGGTCGCCCAGTCACTGGGTTTCACCCAGTTTTCTCCACTAAACAGCTCATATTGGGCAACAAACACAAATTTACCACCTCCCCTTTTTTACCACCCCCTCACCCCCTTTTTTACCACCCCCTTTTCTTTTACCCCCCCCCCCCCCCCATTTGCCCTGCATTTCTCTTTTTTTGTATAATATTGTGTTCCCTCTAGAGAGTATTGGGACAGAAAGATGTTTTTGCATGTATGTGTATACATGTGTTTGTTGCGCATGTACATGTTTACAACTGCACGTATGTGCAGGTATGTGGGTATGAATATACATGAGCGGGCGTATTGTGTATATGTATGATTATATGTGTGCACACACATGTACCCAGGAAGTATCACCATCATTATCCAATAACCATTTATTATCTGAAGATTTGATTTGATTTATCCCTTTGAGAAGTATTTTTGGTCATGATATAACTTATAACAGATATATCCTTAACCACTTGCCTACAGGGCACTTTCACTCCCTTCCTGCCCAAGCCATTTTTCAGCTTTCAGCGCTGTCACACTTTAAATGACAATTGAGCGGTTGTGCGACGCTGTACCCAAACAAAATTTGCGTCCTTTTTTTCCCACAAATAGAGCTTTTGTAACGCCGAACGCTCCGGGTGTCCCATCCATCCTGGAGCGCCCGCGGCGTCTGTCTCCCTGCAGCGCTCCGGTCGGCTCCTCTGACCGTGAGCGCTGCTCTGATGCTGGCGGGGATGCGATCCTTGCGGCGGCACCTGTCCGCCCGCGGATCGCATCCCATTCTGCTCACCGGCCTCCTCCTCCTCCTCCTGCTCCGTCCCGGTGCGCGCGGTCCCGCTGCTCTCTAGGGCGCGCCGGTCTTCTTAAATTTAAAGGGCCAGTGCACCATTGATTGGTGCCGGGTCCAATTACTGTGTCACACTCCAAAACACTTAAAAACCCACTCCCCCTTCCTGTCCTTGCCGGATCTTGTTGCCTTAGTGCCCTGAGAAAGCGTTTTGTACTTGCCTTTCCAGTGTATCTGACCTTCTGCCGTTGCCCCTGACTACGTACCATTGCCGCCTGCCCTGACCTTCCGCTACGTCTGACCTTGCCTCTGCCTAGTCCCAGTGTACCGTGCCTATCTCAGCTGCCAGAGAAGTCGAGCCGCTTCTGGGGGACACGACCTGGTTGCTACCGCCGCAGCAAGTCCATCCTGCCTTGCGGCGGGCTCTGGTGAAAACCGGTAGCTACTTAGAACCGGTCCTCCAGTGCGACCCGTGCCTTCGCCTCTCTGGCACAGAGGATCCACCTCCTGTGTCCTCACTAGCCGCCAGTCCGGGCCCTGACAGTAGATCCGGCCATGGATCCCGCTGAGGTACCGCTGCCAAATCTCGCTGACCTCACTACCGTGGTTGCCCAGCAGTCGCAACAGATCGCCCAACAAGGACAGCAGCTGTCGCAGTTGACCGCCATGGTCAAGCAGCTTCTGCCGCCGCAGCCTCCAGCATCTTCCCCTCTCCGAGCTGCCGCTACTGCCTCAAGAATTCACCTGTCTCTTCCGGAGAAATTTGACGGGGATTCTAGGATGTGCCGGGGATTCTTGTCCCAATGTTCCCTGCATCTTGAGATGATGTCTGACCAGTTTTCCACAGAACGGTCTAAAGTGGCATTCGTGGTCTCTCTGTTGTCTGGAAAGGCCTTGGCCTGGGCCACGCCACTCTGGGACCGCAACGACCCTGCTACAGCCACCGTTCAGTCCTTCTTTGCTGAGGTTCGCAGCGTTTTTGAGGAACCAGCCCGAGCCTCATCCGCTGAAACCGCCCTGCTTAACCTTGTCCAAGGAAACTCTTCTGTGGGCGAATATGCCATACAGTTCCGCACACTGGCCTCAGAGTTAGCTTGGAATAATGAGGCTCTCTGCGCGACCTTCAAGAAGGGTTTATCCGGCCACATCAAGGATTGTCTGGCCGCACGAGAGATACCCTCTTCCTTGACGGAACTCATCCATTTAGCTACCCGCATCGATATGCGTTACGTCGAAAGACGTCAAGAGCTTTGCCAGGAGAAAGATCTTGTTCGCACCAGGCGTTATCTGCGCCTGGCTCCTCTCTTTCTGAATCCAATGCATCCTGTTACCGTGCCTCCCGCCGAGGAGGCCATGCAAGTGGACCGGTCTCGCCTGACCCTACAAGAGAGGTCTCGCCGTAGGAACGAGAACTTATGCCTTTATTGTGCGAGCTCTGATCACTTCCTAAAAGACTGCCCTATTCGTCCTCCGCGTCAGGGAAATGCCCGCACCTAGTGAACGTGGGAGAGGCGTTACTGGGTGTGAATTCTTCCTCTCCACGTCTGACTATTCCTGTGCGGATTTCTCCTTCTGCTGGCTCCCTCTTCCCTGCGGTGGCCTTCCTGGACTCTGGTTCTGCAGGAAACTTTATTAAAGCCTCTTTCATCAACAGGTTCAACATTCCTGTTACCTGTCTCATCAAACCCTTCTTCATTTCCTCGGTAAATGGCGAGAATTTGGATTGTACCGTGCGTTACCGCACCGAACCCCTGCTCATGTCCGTTGGTGTTCTTCACCAAGAAAAGATTGAATTCTTTGTTTTGTCGAACTGTACTTCTGACATCCTTCTTGGCCTACCCTGGCTCCAGCGTCACACTCCTACCCTCGACTGGACCACTGGGGACATCAAATCCTGGGTTGACTCCTGTCACAAGCATTGCCTTAAGTCTGTACCGACCTGTCAAGTCCCCATCACTACTCCTTTGCCTGGCCTTCCAAAGGCCTATCAGGACTTTTCTGATGTCTTTTGCAAAAAACAGGCGGAGGTCTTACCACCACATAGACCCTACGACTGCCCCATTGACTTGCTCCCAGGTACTACACCACCCCATGGCAGAATTTACCCTCTCTCCTCTCCTGAAACCAAGGCTATGACTGAATACATTCAGGAGAACCTCAAGAGAGGTTTTATTAGGAAATCATCTTCTCCAGCCGGAGCGGGCTTCTTCTTCGTGGCCAAGAAGGACGGATCTCTACGCCCTTGCATAGACTATCGTGGTCTCAATAAAATCACTGTTAAAAACCGCTACCCTCTGCCTCTCATCTTGGAGCTCTTCGACCGTCTGCGCGGAGCAAAAGTTTTTTCTAAATTGGACCTCAGGGGCGCTTATAACCTCATCAGAATCCGTAAGGGAGATGAATGGAAAACCGCATTTAACACCAGAGACGGTCACTTTGAATATCTCGTCATGCCGTTCGGACTTTGCAACACCCCTGCAGTCTTTCAAGATTTTGTAAACGAAATCTTCCGGGACCTACTGTATACCTGTGTGGTTGTCTATCTTGACGACATCCTAATCTTCTCTGCCAACCTTAAGGAACATCGGCTCCATGTCCGTCAAGTGCTCCAGCGCCTCCGCGTAAATCATCTTTACGCTAAATTTGAAAAATGCCTTTTTGAGCGCAGCAGTCTTCCTTTCCTAGGATATCTGATCTCTGGACAAGGTCTTCAAATGGACCCTGACAAACTCTCCGCAGTCTTGGGTTGGCCACGCCCCTCTGGACTTCGTGCTATCCAACGCTTCCTTGGTTTCGCCAACTACTATCGTCAGTTCATACCCCACTTCTCCACCATCGTTGCTCCTATAGGGGCACTGACCAAAAAAGACGCGAATCCTAGGTCCTGGCCGCCTCAAGCGGAGGAAGCTTTTACTCGCCTTAAGACCGCCTTCTCCTTTGCACCTGTCCTGTCTCGGCCAGATCCACTAAAGCCGTTCTTCCTTGAAGTCGATGCCTCCTCGGTAGGAGCCGGAGCTGTGCTTCTTCAAAAAAACGCTAAAGGGAAAAACGTCACTTGTGGTTTTTTCTCTAAAACTTTCTCCCCTCCGGAAAAAAACTATTCCATAGGTGACCGTGAACTGTTGGCCATCAAGTTGGCATTGGAAGAGTGGAGACATCTCCTGGAAGGATCCCTTCACCCTATCTCCATCTACACTGACCATAAAAATTTGTCCTACCTTCAGTCCGCTCAGTGCCTAAATCCTCGCCAGGCCAGGTGGTCATTGTTCTTTGCCCGCTTCAACTTCCAGATCCATTTTCGGCCCGCAGACAAAAACGTCAGGGCTGATGCTTTGTCCCGTCTCTCCGATACCTCTGAAACCGAGACTCCTCCTCAACACATCATACCCCCTGAGTGTCTGATTTCCTCTGCTCCCGCTTCTCTCGTGCCAATTCCTCCAGGAAAGACTTTCGTTCCTCCACGCCTTCGGCTTAAGATACTCAAGTGGGGCCATTCCTCCCATCTAGCCGGTCACGCTGGGATCAAAAAATCCATACAATTGATTGCCAGACACTATTGGTGGCCTACCCAGGAGGAAGATGTGACTGACTTTGTACGGGCCTGCACTATCTGTGCACGTGACAAGATGCCTCGCCAGAAGCCTGCAGGTCTTTTCCTTCCCCTACCTGTGCCTGAACAACCATGGTCCCACATCGCCATGGATTTCATCACGGACCTCCCTTTGTCTCGTAGTAACACTGTCATCTGGGTGGTCGTTGACCGCTTTTCTAAAATGGCTCATTTTGTCCCGCTCCCTGGTCTGCCTACTGCACCTCAGTTGGCGAAGCATTTTTTTCTTCAAATTTTCCGCCTCCATGGGCTGCCCTCACATATCGTCTCGGATAGAGGTGTTCAATTCATCTCAAAATTTTGGAGAGCTCTCTCTACTCAACTAAAAATTAAGTTGAATTTTTCTTCCGCTTATCACCCGCAGTCCAATGGACAGGTGGAGAGAGTTAACCAGGTCCTTGGCGACTACCTACGACATTTTGTCTCCGCCCGTCAAGACGATTGGGTCGACCTATTGCCCTGGGCAGAATTCTCATACAATTTCAAGAACTCTGAATCTTCCTCCAAGTCGCCTTTCTTTGTGGTCTACGGCCGTCACCCATTGCCCCCCCTCCCTATTCCCACGTCTTCTGGAGTTCCGGCCGTGGATGAATTTACTCAGGACTTTGCCTCTATCTGGAAAGAGACTCAAAAGTCGCTCTCACTGGCCTCTGCCCGCATGAAGAGACATGCAGATAAAAAAAGAAGAATCCCTCCTGTCTATACCCCTGGTGACAAAGTGTGGCTCTCCTCCAAATATATTCGGTTTTGGGTACCTAGCTACAAGCTGGGCCCTCGTTACCTCGGGCCATTTAAAATCAAAAACCAAATCAATTCTGTTTCTTACAAGCTCCACCTTCCTCCTTCTCTTCGTATTCCCAACTCTTTTCATGTGTCTCTTCTTAAACCCCTCATTCTTAACCGATTTTCCCCTAAGGTCACTGCTCCTGCTCCTGTCTCTGGTTCTTCTGATGTCTTCTCGGTGAAAGAGATCTTCGCCTCCAAGGTCATCCGAGGTAAAAGATGTTTTTTAGTGGATTGGGAGAACTGTGGTCCTGAGGAAAGGTCCTGGGAACCTGAGGCCAACATTTTAGATAAAGAGCTCATCCGAAGATTCTTGGGTTCCAAGAAGAGGGGGAGACCTAAGGGGGGGTACTGTAACGCCGAGCGCTCCGGGTGTCCCATCTATCCCGGAGCGCCCGCGGCGTCTGTCTCCCTGCAGCGCTCCGGTCGGCTCCTCTGACCGTGAGCGCTGCTCCGATGCTGGCGGGGATGCGATCTTTGCGGCGGCACCTGTCCGCCCGCGGATCGCATCCCATTCTGCTCACCGGCCTCCTCCTCCTCCTCCTGCTCCGTCCCGGTGCGCGCGGTCCCGCTGCTCTCTAGGGCGCGCCGGTCTTCTTAAATTTAAAGGGCCAGTGCACCATTGATTGGTGCCGGGTCCAATTACTGTGTCACACTCCAAAACACTTAAAAACCCACTCCCCCTTCCTGTCCTTGCCGGATCTTGTTGCCTTAGTGCCCTGAGAAAGCGTTTTGTACTTGCCTTTCCAGTGTATCTGACCTTCTGCCGTTGCCCCAGACTACGTACCATTGCCGCCTGCCCTGACCTTCCGCTACGTCTGACCTTGCCTCTGCCTAGTCCCAGTGTACCGTGCCTATCTCAGCTGCCAGAGAAGTCGAGCCGCTTCTGGGGGACACGACCTGGTTGCTACCGCCGCAGCAAGTCCATCCCGCCTTGCGGCGGGCTCTGGTGAAAACCGGTAGCTACTTAGAACCGGTCCTCCAGTGCGACCCGTGCCTTCGCCTCTCTGGCCCAGAGGATCCACCTCCTGTGTCCTCACTAGCCGCCAGTCCGGGCCCTGACAGCTTTCTTTTTGTGGTATTTTATCACCTCTGCGGTTTTTATTTTTTGCGTATATTGATTGGTTTGCGCAAAAGTTATAGCAGCTACAAAATAGGGGATAGATTTATAGCATTTTTAATATTTATTTTTTTTACTAGTAATGGCGGCGATCAGGGATTTTTATCGTGACTGCGATATTGCGGCGGACACATCGGACACTTTTGACTAGGGGACGAGGAAGGGGTTAAATGTGTTCCCTGGAAGTGATTCTTACTGTGGGGGGAGGGGACTGACTGGGGGAGGTGACCGATGGTTGTCCCTATGTATAAGGGACACACCATCGGTCTCCTCTCCCTGACAGGACGTGGAACTGTGTGTTTACACACACAGATCCACGGTCCTGCTTGATTACTGGGCAATCGTGGGTGCCCGGCGGCCGCCAGGCATGCACATGGGGTCCCCAGTGACGCGGCGGGGGCGTGCGTGCGCGCGCCCCCTAGTGGCTTTTGCCAGCCGTCGTTTGACGGTGGGCGGTTGACACGTGGTTAATATTATGTAGCGGGTATGTACTTTCCCGGTTGTAATTTAAACCTGGCAGAGACACCAGCAGTGTGCAGTTCCTTGCGGCCCAGCAGGTGGCGATGTTGCCCTGGGCTGAGGTTGAACCATTGCTGTGTGCCGTGCCTCCTTTCTGTCCTCCCTCGGCAGCGGTATGGTGGGGCGGGGAACCCGCCGTGCTTGCTGGGAGAGGGTATAAAGGGGCCGGCCATCTTTGTCACGGGGTCGGAGTCCCAGGCACCTTCAGCCTGAGGGCGGTGGTTCGTGTCGGTCCTCTAGGCGGCCTAGGCCTAGAGGACGTCCAGAGGTCGAGTTCCATCCCAGGCACCTTTAGCCTGGGGTGAGGTACTCGAATGAAGGTCGGGAGCTCAGTGCCCAACACTGAGTTCCACGAGGAAAGGAGGTCCTAGGGAACCCAGGGATTGGGTACCCGAATCCGGAAGGCGTAATGGACCGGGGGGAGCTACTCACTTGAAGACCGGGTGCAGCAGATTGCCAGTGACAGGTGAGCCTCCCATCGGAGATTGCCTGGAAGGAAACCCCCCCCCCCGCTCGGAGACCTCAGCCCACTTTTGAGGAGGAAAGTGGAGAGTTCATTGTGTCTGGGCCTACTCGCATCCACACCTCCTTGTTTGTTCTGCTCTTTAAGGGAGTCTGACTGATTGTGATGTTCACTCGAGAAGAATAAAGGAGTGTTGGACTTTAATGGTGTGGGGCTCTTTTCTGGTGGACATTGTTCAAGGTAACTCTAGGTGCACAACACTGACCCGAAGATAGAGAAAGAACTTTGCTTACACCGCACAGACACCTGTGGTGAAGGCTTGGCATGGTGACCCCGCTCTCTCCCCTCTAAGGTACCCCTAGACAAGAGAAAGACGAGCTGATGCAAAGAGGGGAGTGAGGTGGCCGCTACAATTATATCTAGCATAGAGTCCTTTCCTTCCTCCATTTTCACCATTTTATTAACTCATTATAATTGATTGATTACCAATTGCTAATAATCTAATAATAATTTTCCTAATTAATTTCCTGTTCCTGTGAAGTAAAGACCAGCTGCTTTTCGTTTCCTGCTTCCTGCTTCCTGTTCCCAGCCTTCTCTGGGTCCCTGTAAGATCACACCAGTGCCCCAAGCTGCAAAGGGAAAAGAGGACCCTAAATAGGACATTTATAAGACTTCAGGACTGGCGATTTTCACCACATACTGAACTCATCTAGTTTAACCTGTGAGTTACTACTTGTTTTTATTAAATATATGATTTATACTGCACTCAGTCTGGCGCCCCTCTGTTCCCATTGGAATTTAGCACATTTCTCTCACCTTCTCTCTCTTCTAACAATGATGTTTCCTTCTCTGTGTGGCTTATGGATTCCCTTACAGGCAAATATTCATCAGCAAAACGAATCAAATCTACTTTGGCTGAGTTCAGAATTGGTCCAGTATTTCCAATTTTAGGAGCATCATCTATTCACCTAGGTGATAATGAAGCATTATTTTCCTGACCAGTTATTTTGTGACTTTTCCACCACTTTTACTGATCTTCTTTTTTTGTTCCGATTGCTGATTCTTGCTTCAGTATCTCCTGCCGGGCACCACAATCAGCAAGGCACTATCTCTTCATCCTCATTCTCTTATTGTACCGGCACCACCGGGCGACTGGAAAGTCTTCGACGAGAATGAGTTCTTGGTGCACTTTGTTCCAAGGGAGGTGGAGAAGAAACAGGAGGCACTCAGACAACATCTGATAAAGGAAGCAGATGATTGCGATGCCACATCTTGAGTGGCCCTAGCTTCCCCTTAGGCTTGATTTGGTAAACTGGTAATCCTGGAAGCTGCTTACAGATGACATATGTTTGAGGCTTCCAGCGATCAGCCAATTTAAGGTTTACCGACATACCCAAGTTCTTTAGCAGCACTCGGTCCCCTGGCTGTAAATCTTGCAATTTTACCTTGAGGTCAAAATTCTTCTTATTTCTCAATTCTCGGGTGGCAGTATTTTCCATAGTTCTTGCATAAGCTTGTTTCAAATTCTTCTGTAAACATTCTACATACCCCTTGTTCTGCCCTCACAATGTGTTTAGAGTACAAGGCTTGGCAGACAGCTAACAGCTTCCCAATAAAGACTCAGGAGGAAGAGCTAATAGTTGTAATCTTTACTGAGAATACATTTTTTGTAAAACTGCAAAACACAAATTATAAAAATAAGCATTAGCATTTACCATTACATCATAAAATGCAATAGTAACAGGCATGCTACAATACTGTTAAGGCACTGGATACCAGAACATGTGGCCTAGCTGAATGAACTTCCTGACAGGAACATCCCACCAAACACACATATAAAATGTAGTAGAATTAGTAGAACATATACTAATTAATACAAAACTAATGACAGCCTACTTACAGACTTATGCTTTCAAGGCCAATATTAAGAAATAGTGGAGGTCTTTAGCATGCTTCCTTCACTGTAGAAAGATTATCTAATATGACTGCTAGGCAGGAAGTGGGCGTTATATACTACAGTTTCTGTTAGTAATGGGTGCCAATTTAAAGCAACAGTAAGATCAGTAATTATATACTTTATGATGATCAGAACACTCCCCACCTGGCATAATGAACATTATACCACTATGTTTCCTTTTTAAGAAGTAAAACAACTTCAGAGATAGGTCTAAAGTACACCTTAGGGGTGCCCTGTCTCATGACTTTAACTTTGACCTTTCTAACCTTACTATTTTTACTAGATAGAGTCTCGACAATGAGTCCAACTGGCCATTCGTTTCTGTGGACCTGAGCATCTTTTAGTAGAACAACATCTCCAACTTGCAGGTTAGGCTTGTCAACTTGCCATTTTCTGCGTGACTGGAGCGTCACCAGGTACTCTTGTTTCCATCTATTCCAGAAGATGTCGGCAAGACTCTGAAGTTCTGAACTTGCTTCCATTGCTTGTTGTAAAGGTCTTTGAGACCAAAGTCTCCTGTGGGAGCTGACACTGTTTCCATCTTCTGGGTCAAAAGCATTGCAGGTGTCAAGACTGCTGGCATTTCTGGATCTGTAGACACTGGAACTAAAGGTCGAGCGTTCATAATGGCCATGACTTCAGCCATAAGTGTGATAAGAACTTCATGTGTAAGGCGAGTAGAGCCAACCTTCAGAAACATGACATCCAGAATGCGTCGAGCCACTCCAATCATCCTTTCCAAAGCTCCTCCCATATGTGACGCATGAGGAGGATTGAAGGACCAAGTACATCTTTGATCTTGAAGATAAGCACTCGTCTCAGAGTCTTCTGTAAGGATCCTCAACTCCTTACAGGCTCCAGTAAAGTTTGTGCCACTATCTGGGCGGAGTTGCTTCACAGGTCCTCGGATAGAGAAAAATCTTCTCAAAGCATTGATAAAGCTTGAGGTAGACAGAGTCCCAATCACTTCAATGTGTACTGCTTTTGTACTCATGCAAGAGAACAGGACAGCCCAATGTTTACTTTCTGCACTGCCTCCTCTGTTCCAGGGACCAAAGACATCTAGGCCAACACGAGTAAAGGGTGGGTTTGAAGCAAGTCTATCTGCAGGTAAGTCTGCCATCTTTTGCTCTTCAAGTTTCCCTCAGATTTTTCTACAAATTACACATTTGTGGATGACACTGGAGACTAGTCGTTTACTCCCCTATGATACATAATCCAGTTGACCGGATTGCTCCCTCAGTGAAATGGCGACCCTGATGTACCACTTGTTCATGATAGTGTCTTACTAACAGAAATGAAATGTGATGATTCTTGGGCATTATAAAAGGATGTTTCTCTTCGACTGTCATATCAACTGCTGACGAGCGACCTCCAACTCTTATCACTCCTTCTTCATCAAATATAGGGTTCCATTTTTTGAGCGGACTGTGTTTGGAGATCTCTTCTCCTTTAAGAAGACACTTGATGTCTTCTTTGAAAACTTCTTGTTGAACACATCTAATGATGATGATTTTGGCTTGCATAAGATGATTGCTATTACACTTGACAGTATTTGTAGCTCTACAGAAGGATTTTGCTAGGTGAATAAGCTTTCTCATGCTGTCTGTGTAAAACTTCACGGCATGAATTTCAATGTCCAGTTCAGCAACGATCAAGTCTGCCATCTCCACTGCTAAGACAGCAGCACAAAATTCTAAGCGTGGAACAGTGTGAGCAGGATGTGGAGCTAGTTTGGACTTTCCCATGATAAACCCAAAGTCTTCAAAGTCCATTACTCTAAGGTAGGCTACAGCTGCTATAGCCATAGTGGATGCATCTGAGAATACACACAATTCTCTTTGCTTCGTGATTGACAAAGAAACAGGGACATATGACCTTTTGGATGATAAGTTGTTCAAGCTCTATTAATGAGTCCTTCCACAACCTCCACTGCATTTACTTCTCCTTAGGTAGAGGTGTATCCCATTCACTTTGTTCATGTTCAGTAGCAATTTCTCTCATAAGAGCCTTGCCTTGCATGGTTATGGGGGCTACAAAACCTAGGGGGTCATAAAGGCTGTTGACCGTGGACAAGACACCTCTTCTCGTGAATGGCTTCTCTTCTCTAGATACACTAAATGTAAAGCTGTCAGTTTTCAGATCCCAACTAAGCCCTAAACTTCTTTGAAGGGGCAGTGAATCTGTACCTAGATCCAGGTCCTTGAGGTCTTTTGCATGGTCCTCTGTGGGAAACACTTCCATAACTTTGCTGCTGTTGGACGTTATCTTGTGTAACCTTACGTTAGATTCTGCTAACATCTCTCTTGTTCTTTTCAGGATGTCGATAGCCTCTTCGTTGCTAGAGAAAGAAGCCAGTCCATCGTCCACATAAAAGTTTCTCATGACAAACTGTTTGGCATCTGTGCCATGTTCTTCTTCACCTTCCTGTGCTGCTCGTCTCAGGTTGTAGATAGCTACAGCTGGAGAGGGGCTGTTCCCGAACACATGTACCTTCATCCTGTTCTCTGTGACATCTTTGTTAAAGTCATTGTCTTCATACCACAGGAAACTCAGGTAGTCTCTGTGATCTTTGCGGACAAGGAAACAGTAGAACATTTGTTGTACATCTGCTGTTACTGCAACGCGTATTTTTCGGAATCTGATGAGGACTCCAATGAGTGTATTATTCAGATCAGGTCCACTGAGGAGGACATCGTTTAGGGAAAGGCCTTCATACTTTGCACTGGAGTCAAATACTACTCGTATCTGTCCTGGTTTCTGAGGATGATACTGTCCAAATATTGGTAAGTACCAACATTCTTGTTTTTCTTCCAATGGTGATGCTTTTTAAGCTTGACCACTGTCGAAGATCTTCTGCATGAAATCATGGAAGTGTTCCTTCATATCTGTCTTTCTGTCCAGCGTACGTTGCAATGAGGTGAGACGCTTCACTGCTTGTCGTTTGTTAGGAAGGTGATGTTTAGGTGAACGGAAAGGTAGTGGAGCTACCCAGCTGCTTGACTCGTCTATAAAGACTTCTCTGTCCATGATCTCAAGGAAGAGGCTATCTTCAACAGATGGTGCTGGTTTGTCATTATCTTGCGTTCTTTCAAAAACCTTGCATCCTAGCTCATCTGCAACTTCAGCTGAGGTGGTAGCCTCCATGTAATTCTGAACTTTCTGCGGTTGTATTGGGTTGACTAGTCTCTCTTTAATCTGTATCCTGTTGGTACAGGGGCTAAAGCCTCGTACACGCGACCATTTTTTTCTTGCCGAGAAAAACGTTCGTGTGTATGGTTTCTCGTTGAGAAAACTGCCGGGAATCTCGAAGAGGAAAATAGAGAACCTGCTCTCTATTTTCTCATCAGGATTCTCATTTTTCTCATCGGGATTCTGACTAACTTTTTTAAACATTTTTCATGCTGATCTCATGAATATTTTTTAGTATTATATAGAGCAAGATCTCCTTAATATTTTTTTTTTTAATTTTGAATACAGATCTTCATTTTAAAGATTATTTAATTTCTAGTGATCTCCATGATTAGAATTTTAATTTTGTTGTGTCAAGTTTACAAAATTAATATTATTATCTTGTATTTTTTGACCTCCAAGGAGATTGTTTGGTGTTATCTGTCCCTTTTATTTTTTATTTTTTTATAAATGTATCTGCCTACTCCAAAGCTAAATGTTTTAGTTTTATAAAAACACATAGGCAAGTATTAACTGTAAAAAAAAAAATTATTATGGTATATAATTACAAAAAAAAGGCAGTGCTGGAGACCCTGCTGCAATTTGTGCATCCTTGGTACCCCAGAGCACACATCAAAACCCTGTGTGGACACTAAAATTGGGACCTTGAGAATCACATCCAGTTGTGAGCACAATCTGGTCCTGAACTCCCAGAGGTCAGGAACAGCAGCAGGTGAGATATATGTCCCAAGTCTGTGGTACTACAACAGGCTGCCTTCTGTCAGACCACATTGAAGCAAGGCCATCACTTCCTGATCTTCTTGGTAGTCTTCCCTGCAGCCTTCCTTCTGCGCGTGGTTGGAGGCTGTGCCACTGGAGGTGTACTCGTGTCAGGGGGAGGAGAAGGAGGTGGAGGAGAAGGGGGTGGAGGAGAAGGAGGTGGAGGAGGAGGAGGAGGTTGAGGTTGTGAAAGCTGGGCGACCTCACATATGGTCGTATTGGGGGTAATTCTCCCCATCACCCCCTTGTTCAGTAAGCTGAGCAGCAGGGGCTCACATAGGAGGCGTTGTTCCATGGTCATAGCTTTAATTTTTGCCCCAACTAGGCCGGCATAGGCTCTTCTGTGGTTGTTGGCTCCTGGAGGGTGGCATGTGCCTCTCTTATCAGGGCCATTGCTGCCTGGCTGGTGCTCCTCTCCCTCCTGGTCCTTCTTGTAAGGCGGATGGGAGGCACCTGCGATCTGGTCCTGCTACTTGGCCCGGCCACCTCCTGTGTGCCACTGGGCCCTGCCTCCTCCTGTGTGCCACTGGGCCCTGCCTTCTCCTGTGTGCCACTGGGCCCTGGCTGCTCCTGGCTCACAGTGGGCCCTGCCTCCTTCTGCCTGACACTTTCCTGTCCCTCATCCTGGTTGATGTCATCCTGTGTATGAAAAGGGGACATAGTTTGAGTTTTTGGTTCATCAATCACACACAATTTTCATCTCATGACTGTTGCAAATTGAATGTAAATAAATAGAAAAGACTATCATTATGACCTTAGCAGTTTTCATTCTTCTCCCCAAATTTTTGGGCCACTACTGTCTATTGATATGTAAAACACTTTTTGATCAAAAATGTTTCATTTCTTTCCATATTAACATCTTTTTTGCTGCATACATTTTATCACAATAAATACTATACCTGGCTCCAGATGTCCAAATCCGGTTCTTCCAGGATGGCTGCCTCCTCTTGCTCCAGAGAAGGCTCAGGTTAGCTGCAGGGAAGGCTGGAGGGAAGACTAGACAGTGATGGCCTTGCCTCAACGTGGTCGTTTAGAAACGGCAATCTGTTGTAGTACCACGACTTTGGGACATATACGTCTTTTGCTGCTGCTCCTGACCTCTGAGAAGCCAGGACCCTAAAGCGCTCAGTCCTGTATGTGCCTCTCAAGCTCCCAATTTTACTATTCACCTGTTGTGTGGTTGCTGTGGGTATCCTTGTCTGCACAAATGGGAGCAGGGTCTTCAGCGCTCCTGTTCTTACCCCTCTTTTTCGATGTATGGCGTTTTTGGTCTCCCACAGAGCGGGCAGCTCCCTTACCTGATCTATAAATTCCCCAAGGAACTCTTTTTCCAAAAATGCATTCATTTTGTCTGCAAGACAAAACACAAGACAAAATTAGTAATGTCAGTCAGTCTAAACTCAAGTAAATCTTTATCCCCATATATATCCTCAAACAATCTCTATGCAGTATAGGCCACCGATTTCACAGGTCTGACGTTCGTCACTTTTCCTCCTCTCTTCACACACAGAATGTAGTAACGTCACATGTGTGTTTGCTTTATATACACTACGCATGCGTGAAACTCCGCACACGTCGCCTACCCATGACGTTCACATTATCGACTTTTCCCCACCCCTTCTCTTTCGGTGCGCAGACGATATGGCGGAGTCGCAGCAGGTGTCTGCTAATTCCTCAAATAACGACGAGACAAGCCCGGAGCGTGAAACATCACGATCAAGGAGGAGATTCAAGGCATCTAATATGTCCTTCGCGGAGATGGTGGACATATCGAGAAAGTCGGATTATGATGGAAAGCATGGGCCGTATACCCACCCTAATTTATGGAAGGCCAAAATCATGACGAAAGTAGTGAAAAGTCTGAAGAAGAATTTCGGGATACGACGATCAAAGGAGCAGCTTAGAAAGAGGTGGTCTGACCTGAAACTGAGGGAGCCGGAGCAGTTAAGGAGTATTAAGAGAATGCTAGAAAAAAGTAAGTACTTCTCCTGTGTTCCTATTATTGAATTTCAGAACTTGCATGTTGCTCCATGTTGTTGCTTTTTACTATTGGACCTTTAGAAAATGACATCTCGCAAAATTTAGTGGGCCCAGTTATCGGTCGTTACAGACACATCTGCCACCCACTACATACAATGTTTTTAGAAGATACAGGGTTTATGGCCACTAAAAAAAAAAAAAAATCTTTTATAACACCAAAAATGTTATATTTACCATGTGTGAATGTGCACAGAGTAAAATTTTTGAACAACAACAAAGTGAAGCTTCTTTATCAAATCCGCTATAACCTTTTTTTTTATATTTTTGGTGTTACCAGTGAAATGGTTGGTATTTACTAAAGGAAAATACACTTCACACTACAAGTGCACTAGGAAAAACTAGGAGACAGCTAAAAGAAACACAAGCAGTAGATCCAAAAATCTGATTAAACCAGATTTTTATTTTTGGGTTGCAAAAAGCTTTTATTCATTGCCTGGCATAGGAATTGCCCCCCTACCCGTGAAATACTCTACATATTTTTGCCGAACCTCACAGGGGTTTTGGGGGGGCAAGCCAGGACGGCCAGCTTCAAGGGCTGGAAAAATATTGTTCCCCAAAAGTCCAGCCTCAAGCCCAATTGAGGCCAGATAATGTGGGTATTTTATGCGCAAAAAATTATGCAGCATGCAGCAACAGAATACTATATAGTTCATTTTGTACTCCGCCAAGTTGATCGATGTCATGAAAAGGCGGAACCGGCTGGCCATTATCCCGAAGGCATTCTCCACAACTCTTCGGGCCCTGGCCAGCCGGTAGTTGAATACCCTCCTCTCCGGGGTCAGGGTCCTCTGGGGAAATGGCCTCATGAGATGCGGTCCCAGTCCAAAGGCTTCATCAGCCAAAAAAACTAAGGGGAGTCCTTTCACATTCCCTGCATCCGGTGGCAATGCAAGGTCGTCACTCTGGAGACGGAGGGCAAACTCCATCTGGGCGAAGGCTCCCCCATCGGACATATGGCCATTCTTCCCCATATCCACATAGAGGAATTCATACTGTGCTGACACCACCGCCATCAGCACGATGCTATGAAACCCCTTGCAGTTGAACAAATAGGACCCAGACCGGGGTTGTGGCATGATGCGGACGTGCTTCCCATCTATTGCCGCTCCGCAGTTGGGGAAGTCCCACCGCGTGGCAAAATGGAATGCCACAGTCTGCCATTCCTGTGGCATGGAAGGAAGCTGAGGAGTCAAACAAGATTAAAAAAATATTAGTACTTTTGCACATAACATTGCTAGTAGATTACACAAAAATACATTCTTGGCCAACATCATTATAAGTTTTATTTTAATGAGGTTTTAAATACAAAAATAGAAGGTACAATTATCAGATTCATCACCCCCTCTGATGGCCCATTGTAAATATTTTTGGGGGGGTTAGATGAGTTTTGGAACCCCAAAAAAAATTACAATTTTTTTTAAGTGAAAATATGCATTTGGAGATATTTTAGGGGGTGTTTGGGGGGGGGTAAAGCACTAGAGTGAAGCTGACAAAATTAATTGGGAAGTGACTAGGCTAGGGGTGTTTGGGCCCAGGATAGCATGCTGGAGAGGTTTGTGAAGGGAAATATGCATGTATGCCAAAAAAGGGGCATTAAAATCTTACAGCATGCATGGGGACAAAGGGGACATTCACAGCATATTACAATCATGGTAATTAGGGAATGATGAAAGAAATACATTACATTAGCATACATTAAATACATAGAATGTGATGTTAAAGGAGAAAACTTACCTTAATATAGTCCTTCTGCAGGACTTGAATTATGGCAGAACAGGTGTCTGGGATTATGAGACCCAGAGCCTGGGGGAGATGCCTGTCGTGAACTTGAGGTCCTGCAAGCTTCTCCCAGTCGCCAGATATCGCAACGTGGCGATGAGCCTCTGCTCAGCAGTGATGGCTTCCCACATAACGGTGTCTTGCCTGGTGATATAGGGGGACACCAAAGCCAACAGATGCTGAAAAAAGGGGTCAGACATCCAAAGAAAATTCCTGTAGTCATCAGGATTATTCTCCTGGATCTCCCGCAGCAGAGGCATGTGACAGAATTGGTCCTGCTGGAGCAACCAATTCTTGGTCCATGAACTCCTCCTCACCCTGTTCATGGACTGGTCTTGGTCCAAGACAAGCAGACCAACACCAAGCACCCGCACAGCACGAACTCTATGACGAGAACGTAACATGGCTAGAAGACGGTCGTCTGATCAGAACGTACTAAACAGAACGCACCTTAGAACAGCAAGACCTATGAAGAACGACCTGAAAATCAGAAACAAGCGGACAAGAACACACTGTAAAACAGATATGACCTGACTGCACACCCTGAAAGACAAGATACAAACCCACAAGCACAAACTGAACCGCAGAAAACGAACTGAAAGCACGAAGACTGAAAAGCGCGAATCGTCTCTCCCCAAACGTTTACTAACACGCGGTAACACGAGATTAGCAAAAGCAGCCCAAGGGGTGGCGCCATTGGAATCGAACTTCCCCTTTATACTGCCATCGTACGTGATGTACGTCACCACGCTTTACAACGGCGAGATTTGGAATTGACAGTGTGTATGCAAGGAAAGCTTGACAAGAATCCCGTCAAGCTTGACAAGAATCTCGTCGAAAAAAACAACAGATTTTTTTACGACGAGATTCTCGGCCGTGTGTACTAGGCTTTAGACATGATTTGTGGCCATTTTGCAACATGTTTGTTTTGTAGACATTCACTTTTGCCGGCTTGTGAGCTCCATCCAGACATACATCACCAATGATGACCCATCCAAGGTCAAGATGTTGTGCAAATGGTGCATTGTGTTGCCCATTGTATTGCTCTCTGACCTTGTGCACTCTCAGTATGTCTCTTCCAAGTAGAAGGATAATTTCAGCACATGGTTCAAGTGCTGGAATCTTGTCTGATATTTGCATCAGATGAGGGTAGTGACGTGCAATTTCAGGTGTGGGTATCTCTGATCTATCATCTGGTATCATATCACATTCTATGAGAGTGGGCAGAATCAGCTGCATTTTCCCATCTAATGACTCAATGATGTAGTTGTTTGCTTTCCGCCCTGATGTCTCCACAACTCCTGAACATGTCGGAGTTGGACTTCCTCTGTCACCGAAGAGGTCAAAGAACTCTGTTCTTGACAAAATTTGTTACATTGTGTAATGTTCTTTTCCTGTAATGTTCTTATCTCTTCACTGGGGCTCCAACATCTCCACCAACTCTGTGTAATGTTCTAATCCTGTAATGTTCTTATTTCTCCACTGGGGGCTCCGACATCTCCACCAACTCCGTCGCAGATAGATGACGTCCAACGACATCACCCGGCTCCTCCTCTTATCCCTACTTAAACAGCCGCCGCCATTTGCTTGACGTTCGTGCTAGGAACCTGAAACCAGGAAAAGACCTCCATCAGAAGACTGCCGTCTTCACTCACTATTGGGCCGGTCAGAGCCCTGACTTCAATTTCCCTATTGGGCCGGACAGAGCCCTGACTGCCATCTCTCTTTTTGGGCCGGACAGAGCCCCTCTGCCTCCTCGCTTTTGGGCCAGACAGATCCCCTCCAACTTCCAACTTTTGGGCCAGTCAGAGCCCCTTCCCCACTGGTAGTCAGAGGCTCTCCACTGACCTACCCTCAGTCAGCCTACTCTGCTGGCAGAACTCCCTTCCTATACCACTACAATAGGAGACCAGTATATCTCTCCAGAAACCACTGGGTGACACCAACACCAGAAGTCCACTCACAGCAAGTATCCTTCCGTTTACTATAAACTGTATTCCTGTGCACTGCTACTACACTCAAGTTACCTCTGGTGCTCCCCCTTATGGCTGTGTATTACCACACTAAATAAAACCACTTGTATTTCCAATTTATCTGAGTCTCCCTTCCTGATGTCTGTCAAATTGAAGTTAACTGTTTAGTATATCATATTCATAGACTTCTGAAGCTGTGATCCACACCAACCATTATAGTTACACTGCCTGAAGCATTACAGATAGCACGAACCTCTCCTACCAATAGGAGTAAAATGGATCCATCGGAGGTAGTTAACCGCATGGCGGCGTTCAATCAGAGACTTGACGCTCTTTCACAGATGGTCTCAGACCTTTCAACGGAGAACCAGAATCTCAAATCATATGCCACTGATAACTTCCCTATTCGGGTTACACAACCCGACACCCCAGAACCGAAAATAAGCCTACCAAACATCTTCTCGGGGGATAGGAGAAACTACAGGGAATACATTAACGCTTGTAAACTGTTGTTTGACATGAAACCAAGAACTTATGCCACCGACAGTACTAAAGTTTGCACCTACCTTAGAGGGGAACCCTGAGCCTGGGCTAACACTTTCATAGAGAAAGAAGATCCAATCCTAAACTCATTCAGCGATTTCAGTGCCACCATGGATCTACTATACGATGACCCCAGCAAGCAGATCTCTGCGTAGTCTGCCTTACGTGCTCTGAGACAGGGTAAACACCCTGTCGAAGATTACATCGCCCAATTTAAATGGTGGGCCACTCAGTCTGAGAGGAACCAGGTCACCCTAAAAAATCAGTTCCGGCTAGGCTTATCAGAAATCCTGAAGGATGAGTTAGCCCGCACTGTAATACCCTCTACATTGGATGCTCTTATACTCCTCAGCATATCCATTGATAGAAGAATCTGAGAACGGAGAGCTGAGAGACTCTCAGGAGTCTCCTATTCGGTTCCCTCCGGCCATACTGCGGAGTCCGTGGTACCCATGGAAATTGGTGCAATTAGGGGACCGCTTACCCCAGCAGAGTGGTCTAGGCGAAGGTCCTTTCAGCTCTGTATGTATTGTGGTGTGCCACACAACATCGCCGAAGACTGCCCCATGCTCAGAAAGAAAAAGACGGGTAAGTCAGATTATCTCTGCAAGCTAGTAAACCCCCACTTACCAGACTCTAACTATTTCAAAATTCTTGTCTCTCTGCAGTGGGACCAAACCCGAATTACTCTCGAGGCTATGATTGACACAGGAGCGTGTGGGAACTTCATAGACTCGCATATTGTTAAAACCAATAAAATTCCTGTATTCACTAAATGCAAACCTGTCTCTCTTAGACTTATTGACGGAAACTACCTTAACCTCGGGTCCCATCACTACACAATCACAACCTCTGCTGATGGTGACAGAATCTACACATATAGAATACATCTGTTTAGATGTGATATTGTCTGCCCATTTTCCCCTCATCCTAGGGCTTCCCTGGCTGCATACACACAAACCCACTCTACGTTGGGAAGACAGCAGTGTGCTCCTCACCTCTCAATACTTCCAGGAGACATGTTACAAAGAGACTTCTTTATCACAGATGGAGTCACTGTCCCCAGGGGAAGTCAACCAGGTACCTAGGGCATACCAAGATTTCGCTGATGTCTTCAGCAAAAATAATGCAGAGCTATTACCCCCACATAGACCATACGATTGTCCAATTGAGTTACTCCCAGGAAGTAAAAATTCTTTTGGACATATATATGCATTATCACAGCCTGAATTGGCTCATCTAAAGGAATATCTAGAAGAAAATTTAAAGAAAGGGTTCATAAGACCGTCCACCTCACCCGCAGCAGCTGGCATGTTTTTCATCCGGAACAAGGATCAAAGCTTACGTCCCATCATCGATTATAGAGAATTGAACAAGGTCACTGTGAAAAACATATACCCCCTTCCTCTCATCACAGAATTATTGGTATGTTTGCAAACGTCAAAGTTGTTCACCAAACTTGATTTGAAGGGCACGTATAATCTGGTCAGAATTCGGCAGGGGGGTGAATGGAAGACCGCTTTCCGCATCCGTTACGGCCTTTATGAGTACCTGGTCATGCCCATTGGCCTGTGCAACGCACCTGCCACTTTCCAGTTCCTCGTGAATTACATTTTCAGGGATCTCCTTGATGTTTGTTTAGTAGTATATCTAGACGACATCCTTATATACTCTGACAACATCACAGACTATGGGTTCTCTCTAGACTACGCACACATAACTTATACGTCAAATTAGAGAAGTACATTTTCGAATCCAACACGTCACATTCTTGGGTTACATCATTTCCGAGAAAGGCATACAGATGGATCCTGGTAAGATCGATTGTATCCAAAAACGGTCCAGACCCCTGAATAGAAAGGCACTTCAAAGATTCCTAGGATTCGCAAATTTTTACCGCAAATTCATATTTTTTTTACCTTAGTTGTAAAACCATTAACCCAACTAACCAGTATCCACACCAACTATGCATGGAACGCACAAACCCAGGAGGCCTTTGATACCCTGAAATGTCAGTTCACTACTGCACCCATCCTATGCTTACCAGACCCTAACCTACAATACATCTTGGAGGTCGATGCCTCCTTTCTGGCCCAAGGGGCTTTCCTATCCCAAAAATCATCCATTGATGGACCGCTCCACCCTGTGGCCTACCATTCCCGATCACCTACTCCCACGGAGATCAATTACCCAGTAGTAGAAAATGAGTTATTAGCAGTGAAATCCGCCCTGGAGACTTGGAGACACCTACTCAAGGGTACCTCCCTACCCTTTATAGTGTACTCCGACCATCAAAACTTTCAATACATTCAGCGTAACAAAACACTCTCCTCCAGACAGATACGCTGGGCCCTCTTCTTCAATAGGTTCCACTTTGTCATAACCTACCAATCGGGCTCCAAGAATGGAAAGGCTGATTTACTATCTCATCTGGAAGAACACCAATGTACACCTGCCAGAAATTCCCAAATCATCCCACAGCAGAAAATCTTATGCACCATTTTTACCCTAAAAGGGGAATTGCAGCAGGCCTTAACCTCAGAAAGACACCCACTGCAGTTAGAGGCAAATGAAGAAGGGTTCCTCTTCAAAAATAACTGGCTGTACATACCGACTCTATACCATCAAATTCTTCGACTGACTCATGACATTCCCCTAGCTCGGCATCCCGGCATCACCAGGACTCTGGATCTCCTTCGCCGCCACTTCTGGTGGCCGAAGATGAAGAAGTCAGTAAGAGAGTACGTGTCCTCCTGCGAGACTTGTGCCCGCTCTAAATACGAATCCCGGCCCCCTTTCGGTCTCCTCACAAGTCTCCCTATACCCGAAAAACCATGGCAGGCCATTTCACTTGACTTTATCTTTGAGTTACCCCGCTCAGGGGGTTACAACATGATTCTAGTCGCAGTCGACTACATTACCAAAATGGCTCACTTCATGCCCCTCACAAAACTACCAAACTCCAAAGAGACGGCCGAGATCTTGACACAGCAGGTTTTCAAACTCCACGGAATCCCTTCCAGATTTGTGTCGGATCGAGGTTCACAGTTCATCTCCAGATTCTGGAAAGCTCTCTGTCTAAAACTCCAGATTGACCATCGATTATCAACTGCCTACCATCCTCAAACAAATGGGCAAACCAAATGGGTAAACCGGTGTCTAGAACAATATATCCGTTGTTATTGCACTCATCTACAAAACAATTGGCATGAGTTACTCCCCCTAGCGGAGTTTGCATACAACAACAATACCAGTACTCATGGGCGTAGCATAAGGGGTTGCAGGGGTCACAATCGCAACCCCGCCCCTAGCTCCAGGGGGCCCTGCAGCCCCCCTGTGATATTATTATCATGTCCTCCACAAAGTCCAGCTCCGAACTGCCCTAGGGCCCCACAGCCATTCTCCAGTACTGGGCTTCCACTTTGCCTTCCACAGTCCACACCTCTCCGTTCTCATTTTCTGGGGAGAAGCTGTGAACCATTTCCTGAATGGAGAGGTGCACAGGGTGAGAACAGCCCAGCATGGAAAAATGTCTGTGCTGTGTGTTAGCAACATGGAAAGAAAACCGAGTTCAGCGAGTTAAGAGGAGGAGAGTGCCGTCCTGTAGCCACGATGGGACCGCTGTCACTGGTGAGGTAAGACACTGCTCAGTGTCTCCTAGTCACCAGCTGGGATTCTCTGTACCCCCCACCTGGGGGTTTCTTCTTACACCATTTCCCTGACAACTGGGGATAAGACACACACCTCCAGGAGATGACCTTCCCCCAACACCTGCCAACACTGACAGAGAAACCTTTAGAAATTGCTAAAACAAATCCCTTAACACCTCCTGAGGGGCACCTGAGGGGCTGCAGGCTCCAGATTTTGTGTCACATGGCTTTTCCCCCAGATCTAAGTTGCCCCCCCAAAGCCCCCTGATCACCCCCTCCACCCTGGATGCTATGCCCGGCTGCTGATCTCCTTTTCTATTACATCACTCTATACTGTGCCTCCTCTGCATGGCTGAAATCACATTCTTTTACAACACAGCCAGTTAGCTACGATCTGCACCGTGTGTATCTGCCTACTGCAACTACACTGCCATTCTGACCAGAGAATTTCACAGGTCAGAACGGCAACATAAAAGCCAGATATACCCTGTGAAGATTGTGGCTGACAGACTTGTCTTAAGGAATGTTATTTTAGCCCTGTGTAGTGTGGGGGGAGGAGCTGTATACAGTGCTGGGATGGGAAAGAAGCTCTGCCAAGTGATCTGCCAGGGTGATCCCTGTCCTCTGATTCTCCAGCGGTGATCCCTGTCCTCTGATGTAAGGAGGAACTCAAAACTCTTAAGCAACTTTGAGTATCTTTCCGTGTGGTGAGTGTATCTGCACGCGCGGTGGAAGTGGAGGGTGGTAGTGGTGGAGCCCAGGTCAACTTTTGCATCAGGGACTACAAACTTCAAGCTACGCCTCTGCCAGTACTACCACAGGTTGTTCACCTTTTTATGCTGACTACGGGTTCCATCCCTCCTTCATCCCTCAGCAGATACCTACCAACAACCCTGTGGCTGAAGATTTTGTCAACACCTTAAAGAACCTCATTCCTCACCTACGGGACAACATCACTAGAGCCCAGAACAGACAGAAGGCCTACTATGATCTTCACAGGAGAACTCCACCCACATACAAGACCGGAGATTTAGTATGGCTATCCACCAAACACCTTAACCTGCAAACGCCATCACGCAAATTAATGGATTATTCATTGGACCTTTTCCCATCCACTCAGTGATCAACCCGGCAGCAATGAGGCTGAACCTACCGTCGACCCTACGTATTCATCCGACTTTCCACGTCTCCCTGATAAAATCCTACCATCCCAACACCTTCCCCGATCGCGTTCCAATCCCCCTACCGCCGGTTGAGGTTAACGGTCAGGAAGAATATGAAGTCGCACAGATCCTAGACTCTCGTCTACACAGAAACCACTTACAGTATTTGATCCATTGGAAGAACTACGGTCCACAGGATGACTCCTGGGAACCCGCCTCTGAAGTTCATGCCCTACGGCTTGTCCGCATCTTCCATTCTCACAATCCTGACAGGCCTGCTCCCATGGCCCCCAGGAGGGGTCCCTTTAGAGGGGGGGTCCTGTAATGTTCTTATCTCTCCACTGGGGCCCCGACATCTCCACCAACTCTGTGTAATGTTCTTATCCTGTAATGTTCTTATCTCTCCACTGGGGGCTCCGACATCTCCACCCACTCCGTCGCAGATAGATGACGTCACAACGACATCACCCGGCTCCTCCTCTTATCCCTACTTAAACAGCCACCGCAATTTGCTTGACGTTCGTGCTAGGAACCTGACTCCAGGCAAAGAACTCCATCAGAAGACTGCCGTCTTCACTCACTATTGGGCCGGTCAGAGCCCCGAATTACATCTCCCTATTGGGCCGGACAGAGCCCCGACTGCCATCTCTCTTTTTGGGCTGGACAGAGCCCCTCTGCCTCCTCGCTTTTGGGCCGGACAGAGCCCCTCCAACTTCCAACTTTTGGGCCGGTCAGAGACTCTCCACTGACCTACCTTTAGTCAGCCTACTCTGCTGGCAGAACTCCCTTCCTATACCACTACAATAGGAGACCAGTATCACTCTCCAGAAACCACTGGGTGACACCAACACCAGAAGTCCACTCACAGCAAGTATCCTTCCGTTTACTATAAACTGTATTCCTGTGCACTGCTACTACACTCAAGTTACCTCTGGTGCTCCCCCTTATGGTTGTCTATTACCACACTAAATAAAACCACTTGTATTTCCAATTTATCTGAGTCTTCCTTCCTGATGTCTGTCAAATTGAAGTTAACTGTTTAGTATATCATATTCATAGACTTCCGAAGCTGTGATCCACGCCAACCATTATAGTTACACTGCCTGAAGCATTACACTTTGTTCATCTAAGACCGCGTACATTCTGATTGCCTTCTCCCTGAGGCCTGCAGGATACACCTTGACTAAACATATCTTGGAGCATGATCTAGAGCTAAATGTCTTTGTGCAGATCTCAGTGCACTTTGAGGTTATTGCTGGTAATGCACTCTCTTTTTGCTTTCCACCATGATCTTCTTGGTATACCGGATTCTCTGTTTTCCATGGTGCTGGTCCTGGGTGCAAAGCAGACAGATGGTTGTCATTATTGTATTCTTTGCATAGAATTGTTTTCACACAGTCTTTAGCAAGATGTTGAGTTGAACCACAGCATCTGAAACAAATGCGCTTGTCCTTAAGATAAGATTTGCGCTCCTCTATTGTCTTGCTTCTGAAACTACAACATTTTCTCAGTGGATGAGGCTTGTTATGTAGTGGACACTGTTTATCTGGGTCCTCAATTTTCATTCCTGAGCTTTTATCCTGGTTGGCCTTAAACTCAGTCGGTACTTCTGTCTTCCGTACAGACACTGTCGCTCTGCGTTCTTTATTGTGTTCTGAGGGTTGTTTCTCGGTCTTTACAGAACTGGAGCCTCCCATGTTCAAAAAGGCAAAGTTTGGGTCATTGCGCATTTTAGCTTGATTCACAATGAATTTGGCGAGGAAGGAGAAAGGTGGAAATGCCACCTGATAATCTTCCTTGTATTTTGATGCTTGCGTGATCCATCTTTCTTGTAAGTTGCACGGAAGCTTCTTGACTACCGGTTTGACTCCACGTGCTGTATCCAAATATGTGAGGCCTGGCAGGTATCCACCAGCCTTTGCCGCCTCCAGCTCTAAAAGTATGTCACTAAGCTCTCTCAGCTTCTGATTGTCTTTGTTTGTTATTTTTGGATAATTTTCAATTTTCTTCAGAAGTGCATCTTCAATTACTTTGGGTGACCCATAGCAGTCTTCAAATCTCTGCCACACCATTGTAAGCCCTGCTGTCGCATCATGAACATGTACTGACCTGATTATTTTGGCTTGCTCAGTGGACTCTGGTCCGAGCCATTTGGAGAGCAGGTCAAGCTTTTCCCTGTCTTTCAGATTTAAGTCTTGGGTGCTGCTTAGAAAAGATGACTTCCAGGCCCAATAGTTTTCTGGACGGTCATCAAACTTCAAGAGACCAGAGCTCACTATTTCATGGCTTATCAAGTATTTTGTCACATCTGTGGCTCCTGCTGCCTCAGGTGATTTTCTGGGGACAAACACATGGCATGTCTGTGGCTGATAAGACGATGGTAATGTTTGGTCAAATCCACTATAGTCGTGTGGTTGTTATCGTTTACTGCAAGTCTTCCTGCTATAGGCCGGATATATATTTTCCCGAGGAGGGATTATGTCACCATTCGTTTGATTTCCTGAAGGACCAACAGATTGGTCTCTGAGTATGTAACCACTTGGCTTGTTATAATATAGTTCTGGTTCAGTCTTGTGGCATCGAGCGATATCAAAGTTGTCTGCACATGGTCGCGTGCAATTGCACATACTCACTGGTGCGTTGGATTGCACTGAGTGGTGTCATTTGGGTATCTATCACAGAGTGCTCTCTGTACTGTTTTTTGGCAGCTCTCATGAGCACCTCGGCTTCAGCTAAGGCTGCTGAAGCAGTTTTTTCTTGCTTGATAATATGTAAAGATGCTTTCACCTCTGCTTTTCTTCTAAGTGCTTCAGCTTTACTTTTTGCTTTAATCATATGATGTTCTTCATCTATGCAGCCCTGCTCTCTTATCATTTCAGCTTCACGTACTGCATAGGAAGCCAGTGCATGTGCGGCTTCTGCTTTTGCATGGGCCCTGGCAGCTGCAGCACTGGTGGACGACAGGTTAGAGCGGCTTGAATGTCTAGAGCTAGTGCGCTTGGACCTGGCAGTTTCAGCACTAGCTGATGTCTGATCCGACTGACTAGAGACTCTGGAGCTTGTGCAGCGTGACCTGGTGGTTGGCATATTGTGTATGCTTTCCTCTGCTTGTGTATGCTGAGGGATGACTGGTGTAGTATCCTTGTCCGTGTGCTGCATGATGAAACAGATTACTTCTCTGTAGTGTCTGTGACTGTACAGGTTAGCTGATGACAAGCAAAATTAATCCACTCTTCTTTAGACTAGGCCTGCTGTGTTAAAAGTATTTTTACTGTTCTGCCCTCACAATGTGTTTAGAGTACAAGGCTTGGCAGACAGCTAACAGCTTCCCAATAAAGACTCAGGAGGAAGGGCTAATAGTTGTAATCTTTAATGAGAATAAGTTTTTTGTAAAACTGCAAAACACAAATTATAAAAATATGCATTAGCATTTAACATTACATCACAAAATGCAATAGTAACAGAAACATCCCACCAAACACACATATAAAATGTAGTTGAATTAGTAGAACATATACTAATTAATACAAAACTAATGACAGCCTACTTACAGACTTATGCTTCCAAGGCCAGTATTAAGAAATAGGGATGAGCTTCGAGTTCGAGTCGAACTCATGTTCGACTCGAACATTGCCTGTTCGCCCATTCGCCGAACAGCGAACAATTTGGGGTGTTTGCGGCTAATTCGAAAAGTCTATGGGAGAAATTTAAAGTGCTAATTTTAAAGGCTTATATGCAAGTTATTGTCATAAAAAGTGTTTGGGGATCCGGGTCCTACCCCAGGGGACATGTATCAATGCAAATAATTTTTTAAAAATTGCAGTTTTTTTCGGGAGCAGTGATTTTAATAATGCTTAAAGTGATACAATGAAAGTGAAATATTCCTTTAAATTTCGTACCTAGGGTGTGTGTATAGTATGCCTGTAAAGTCACGCTTGTTTCCCGTGCTTAGAACTGTCCCTGCACAAAGTGTCATTTCTGAAGGAAAAAAAGTCATTTAAAACTCGCTCGCGGCTATAATGAATTGTCGGCTCCCGGCAATACATAGAAAAGTCATTGATAAAAAAAAAAAAGCGTGGGGTCCCCCCAAATTCAATTACCAGGCCCTTCAGATCTGGTATGGATATTAAGGGGAACCCTGCCACAAATTTAAAAAAAATGCGTGGAGTTCCCCCAAATATCCATACCAGGCCCTTCAGGTCTGGTATGGATTTTAAGGGGAACTCCACCCCAAATTTTGAAAAAAAAATGGCGTGGAGTTCCCCCAAAAATCCATACCAGACCCTTTATCTGAGCACGCAACCTGGCAGGCCGCAGGAAAAGAGGGGGGACGAGAGAGCGCCCCCCCTCCTGAACCGCACCAGGCCACATGCCCTCAACATGGGGAGGATGTCCCCATGTTGATGGGGACAAGGGCCTCATCCCCACAACCCTTGCCCGGTGGTTGTGGGAGCCTGCAGGCAGGGGGCTTATCGGAATCTGGAAGACCCCTTTAACAAAGGAGACCCCCAGATCCCACCCCCCCTATGTGAATTGGTAAGGGGTACAGTAAAAAAAAGCCATTTAAAACTGCTTGTGGCTTTAATGTCATGTCTTGTCCTGGCAATATGGATGAAAATCTTTGAGAAAAATGGCATGGCTACCCTATCACCCCCCCCCCATCCCAGCCAATTACACGCGCCTTTGGGTCTTGTATGGATATTAAGGGGAACACTGCACCCAAAAAAAAAACCTATTCCTAAAACCCTATATACTCTGGACAGCAGTATACAGGCGGTGCAAACAAGACAGGGACTGTAGGTTTGTTCTTAAGTACAATCTGTTTGTAATTTGGAACAGGTAAATTTTTAAGTGTAGCTGCAGCCAAAAAATCTATTTTTAAGCTTTTTGGAGAACATATGGAAGGGTTATCACCCCTGTAACATTTGTTTTTCTGTCTGTGCACCTCTTCAGAACATTTCACCTCACTTTTCGTCCCAATGACAAATGTTTTTGGAAAACTGGGGTTTTTATTGAAACAAGGATTGGTGATAAAGCATCAGTAGAGAGAGAGGAGACACATTTTTCCCATATTAACTCTTACAGGAGATAATTTCCCTTCCTAGGGGTAGATTTCCTCTCACTTCCTGTTGTCTCCTTCCGTTTGCAAGTAGGAGTCGTTTGTAAGTTGGATGTTTGAAAGTAGGGGCCTGCCGTATATACTCTGCAGAAATGTGCCCCTTAGGTGTTGGTGTTGCCACAACACTGTGAGCCCTCACAGTTACTCTTGGTGAGCACTGGAACGCCCTGCTGTGAACTATTATATCAGGAATTGTAATTACATGCCATTGTTGAACAGTGGTAGGAAAAATTGGGCCTTTGGTGGTGGTGCTGGTGCTACAACACTGTAAGCCCTCACAGTTACTCTTGGTGGGCGCATGAATGGACCCTGCTGTGAATTATTAGATCAAGAATTGTAATTGCATGCCCCTGTTGAACAGGGGCAGAAAAATTGGGCCTTTGGTGGTGGTGGTGGTGTTGTCACGACACTGTAAGCCCTCACAGTTACTCTTGGTGGGTGCAGGAATGGGCCCTGCTGTGAATTATTAGATCAAGAATTGTAATTGCATGCCCCTGTTGAACAGGGGCAGAAAAATTGGGCCTTTGGTGGTGGTGGTGGTGGAGGACGGTGTTGCCACAACACTGTAAGCCCTCACAGTTACTCTTGGTGGGCGCAGGAATGGGCCCTGCTGTGAATTATTAGATCAAGAATTGTAATTACACGCCCCTGTTAAACAGGGGCTGAAAAATTGGGCCTTAGGCACTGGTGCTGGTGCCACAACACTGCAACCCCTCACAGATACTGTACTCGGAGCACAGCAATGTGCCCTGTTGCAAAGTATTGTATCAAAAATTGTAATTACACGCCCCTGTTAAACAGGGGCTGAAAAATTGGGCCTTAGGTGCTGGTGCCATGACACTGCAACCTCTCCCAGATACTCTAGTTGGAGTGCAGGAATAAGCCCTGCTGCAAAGCATTGCATAACAAATTGTAATTACATGCCCCTGTTAAACAGGGGCTGAAAAATTGGGCCTTAGCCACTGGTGGCGGCACCCAGAAACAAAAATGTTCTTCCAAGCTATCATCAGGATCATTGAGGAGGAAGACAATAGTCAGTCAACATAACAGGACAGTCACTCAACATCAGCATAGGCAGTCTTGAAGGGATGTGACATTTCAAAATAAATTATTCTGTTACATCAGCTTCAGGTGCCTGTAAGCTGGTGGTGATCCAAGACTGATTCATCTTTATGAAGGTCAGTCGATCAACCGAGACGGTGGACAGGCGCACCCTGTGATCGGTGACAAAGCCTCCAGCAGCACTGAATGTGCGTTCCGAAAGAACGCTGGATGCAGGACAGGCCAGTAGCTCAATTGCATACTGTGCAAGCTCTGGCCAGTGATCCATCCTCAAGACCCAGTAACCCAGAGGATTTTCGGTGGGAAAGGTGTCCAAGTCTGGCCTTGCCCCTAGGTATTCCTGCACCATGTATAATCAGACGCTGGCGATGTTTGCTGGAACCGATCATACCTTGGGGCTGCGGACTAAAAAATTTTCTGAACGCATCGGTCACCTTCTCCACCGCTCCTTCTGCTACTGACCGAAGCCTCAGCAACTCGTTGTCCAGGACCAGGAGTTTGTAACCTCCCAGTCTCTGGGAACACGTTGCACAGACCTTTCTGCAAGGCCTCTCGGAGATGTCTCATCCTCTGCTCCCTCTGCGATGGCAAGATAAGGTCCGCAACCTTACCCTTGTACCGTGGATCAAGGAGAGTGGCCAGCCAGTAATGGTCCCTCTCCTTGATCCGAAAAATACGAGGATCCTTCCGCAGACTTTGCAGGATCAGGGAGGCCATGCAGCGTCATTTAGCTGAGGCATTCGGTCCGGAGTCCTCTGGGTCACTAAGAGTAAGCCCGGGTACCTGCCCAAGAACCGCTGCACCACCAGGTTAAGGACATGAGCCACACAGGGCACATGGGTGAGTTGTCCCTGTCGGAGGGCGGAGAGGAGGTTGGTGCCATTGTCGCAAACCACCATTCCTGGCTTAAGCTGGCGTGGCGTCAACCACCTCTCAGCCTGCCCCTGCAGAGCAGACAGAACCTCTGCCCCAGTGTGGCTCCTGTCCCCCAAACACACCAGCGCAAGCACGGCATGGCATCTTTTTGCCTGCGTACTTGCGTAGCCCCTTGAACGCCTACGAAGCACCGCTGGTTCAGAGGACAAAGCACAGGAAGAGGCCATGGAGGAAGAAGAAGAGGAGGGGGTGGAGGAGAGAGGTGTGTCACAACCAGTAGTAGCATTTTGGAGGCATGGCGGTGGAACAACCTCCAACACTACTGCACCTTGTCCTGCATCCTTCCCAGCTGCCAAAAGAGTGACCCAATGGGCCGTGAAAGAAAGGTAACATCCCTGTCCATGCCTGCTGGACCATAAGTCAGCGGTAGTATGCACCTCAATGTCTGTGTAATTTAAATTTACATAGTGAAGGAAGTTCCCCGCTCAGGCCAATGACGTAGGCGGGTCCGACATACCGAGGGGGCGGACCTGATGGGGAACTGCTCTCACTTTGGTAATACATGTATAGACCCGCCCCTTCTCATGTTCCGCATCTGGTCCGCTGAGCGGGCCTGATGGGGAACTTTAGAAGGGGCGGGTCTATACATTTAAAATACTGAGAGGGAGTTCCCCATCAGGTCCGCTCAGGCACAACCAATGAAGGACAGCGCTGGACATCGGATCGCCGCGGGACGCTGGATTTCACCGCTGGAATTTTTTATTTTTTTTTAAATAAAAGGACTTTTTCAAGGTGTTTGTGTGGTTTTTTAAACATTTTTTTACGCTTTCTTCGTGAAATGGTAGGGGTACAATGTACTCCTTACCAATTCACATAGGGGGGCCGGGATCTGGGGGTCCTCTTTGTTAAAGGGGTCTTCCAGATTCCGATAAGCCCCCCACCCGCAGACCCCCACAACCACCGGGCAAGGGTTGTGGGGATGAGGCCCTTGTCCCCATCAACATGGGGACATCCTCCCCATGTTGAGGGCATGTGGCTTGTTACGGTTCATGAGGTTGGGGGGGGCGCTCTCTCGTCCCCCCCTTTTCCCCTGCGGCCGGCCAGGTTGCGTGCTCGGATAAGGGGTCTGGTATGGATTTTTAGGGGGACTCCACGCCATTTTTTAAAAAAATTTGGGGTGGAGTTCCCCTTAAAATCCATGCCAGATCTGAAGGGCCTGGAATGGATATTTGGGGGAACCCCACGTCAATTTTTTTTTAATTTGCGGCGGGGTTCCCCTTAATATCCATTCCAGACCTGAAGGGCCTGGTAATTGAATTCTGGGGAACCCCCACGCTTTTTTTTTTTTTTATCAATGACTTTTGTATGTATTGCCGGGAGCCGACAATTCATTAATAGCCGCGAGTCAGTTTTAAATGCATTTTTTTCTTTCAAAAATGTCATTTTTTGCAGGGACAGTTCTAAGCATGGGAAACATGCGCCACTTTACATGCATATCATACACACCCCCAGGTACGAAATTTAAAGGAATATTTCACTTTTATTGTTTCACTTTAAGCATTATTAAAATCACTGCTCCCGAAAAAACGGCCGTTTTTAAAACTTATTTTTGCATTGATACATGTCCCCTGGGGCAGGACCCGGGTCCCCAAACACTTTTTAGGACAATAACTTGCATATAAGCCTTTATAATTAGCACTTTAGATTTCTCCCATAGATTTTTAGAATTTGACGCGAACACCCCAATTTGTTTGCTGTTCGGCGAACGGGCGAACAGGCAATGTTCGAGTCGAACATGAGTTCGACTCGAACTCGAAGCTCATCCCTATCCGCAAGTACTTGGCTGTGACACACCTAATTCTACACCTTCATTCCTCTCAGTGCAGGTTTTAGAGAGGACTGAAGGTATAGTGGGGTTGGAGATCCCAGCTGATGAGGAGCAAGGAGAGATCCGCTTTGTTCTTTGGTGTGGGTCTTTAAGGTACGCTTGCCAACGAGCTGCATGGCAGGTCAACATATGTCTGGTCAAGCATGTGGTGTCCAAGCGGCTGATGTTTTGGTCACGAGAGATACGCTTGAGACATATGTTGCAAATAGCAGCGGTGCGATCTGATGCACTCGACTCAAAAAAGGCCCACACCAAAGAACTTTTGGAATAACGCGCAGAGCAGCACCCTGCACAGGCGGAGCTCTGCAGTGTGATTCAGTCGGTGTGCTGCCCTTACGCTGGCCCCCGGAGGGCATCCTGCCTTGTTGGAGATGTGCCTCCTCCTCATCCTCCTCCTCCTCCTCTCTCCTATCAGGCACCCACGTGGAGTCAGTGACCTCATCATCCTCTCCCTCTTGATCACTGGAGCAAACCTGGCAGTATGCTGCAGCTGCTGGAACATGACTGCCAGATTGCTGTCCTTCTTGAGCATCCCCTCTCTCTGCGCTCACGCTACTGCCTTCCTCTATCTGGGTATCATCATCAGACCCTTCAAAATGCTGGGCATCCTCCTGGAGCATGTACCCAACACTGTGCTCAAACAGTTCGGGGGACTCCTCAGGAGGACATGGTGGGTCTAGGGAAGGAGTGACTGATGATGACATTGATACAAGAGAGGACGCATTGGCAGCTGCTTTGCCAGTACCCTGAGCCTGGGTGAGAGAGGATGAGGAGGATGAGGAGGGCTTGGTCATCCACTCTACCAAGCCTTCGGAATGATGCGGCTCAACACGTCCAGCTGCCGAAAATAAGGACAAGCGTGTCCCAGGGCCACGTGCTGATGACAATGCACCGCATCCACAACCAGCACTGTTGCCCCCAGACACAGAGCCTGCTTGCCCTCTTTTATTGGCTCATGACTGTCTGCCTCTCCTTGTTGGCCTTCCAGACATTCTAATGGCCTGCAGGGAGATGGGAAAACCAGCAATACGGGGTAGCTTCAGGTGTATACTGTGCAGGAGGCACCTACACCCACTGTAACTACTTGCAGATGCCTGTCTGTGTTACACAACAGAAGAACACCGCAAGCAATAAGGGGTAGCGTATACTGTGCAGGAGGCACCTACACCCACTGTAACTGCTTGCAGATGCCTGTCTGTGTTACACAACAGAACAACACCACGAGCAATAAGGGGTAGCGTACACTGTGCAGGAGGCACCTACACCCACTGTAACTGTTTGCAGATGCCTGTCTGTGTTACACAACAGAACAACACCACAAGCAATAAGGAGTAGCGTATACTGTGCAGGAGGCACCTACACCCACTGTAACTGCTTGCAGATGCCTGTCTGTGTTACACAACAGAACAACACCACAAGCAATAAGGGGTAGCGTATACGGTGCAGGAGGCACCTACACCCACTGTAACTGCTTGCAGATGCCTGTCTGTGTTACACAACAGAACAACACCACGAGCAATAAGGGGTAGCTTCAGGTGTATACTGTGCAGGAGGTTTAGCAAAGAATAACACTGACACTGTCCCTGCCTAGCCTTCTCTCTCACTGCACGCCAACACACTGTAAATGCACAAGGTTTATCAAAGAATATCACTGACACTGTCCCTGCCAGGGATGAGCCGAACACCCCCCTGTTCGGTTCGCACCAGAACCTGCGAACAGACAGAATGTTCGCGTGAACTTTAGAACCCTATTAAATACAATGGACTCGAACGTTCAAAATCTAAAGTGCTAATTATAAAGGCTAATATGCAAGTTATTGTCCTAAAAAGTGTTTGGGGACCCGGGTCCTGCCCCAGGGGACATGTATCAATGCAAAAAAAAGTTTTAAAAATGGACGTTTTTTCGGGAGCAGTGATTTTAATAATGCTTAAAATGAAAAAATAAAAGTGTAATTTTCCTTTAAATTTCGTACCTGGGGGGGGGTGTGTATAATATGCATGTAAAGTGGCGCTTGTTTCCCGTGCTGAGAACTGTCCCTGCATAAAATGTCATTTCTGAAGGAAAAAAAGTCATTTAAAACTCACTCGCGGCTATTAATGAATTGTCGGCTCCCGGCAATACATAGAAAAGTCATTGATAAAAATAAAAAAAAAGCGTGGGGGTCCCCCCAAATTCAATTACCAGGCCCTTCAGGTCTGCAATAGATATTAAGGGGAACCCCATCGCAAATTAAAAAAAAAATGCCTGGAGTTCCCTCAAATATCCATACCAGGCCCTTCAGGTCTGGCATGATAACTATAAGGAGTATGGCTTAGCCGTGGACATGTGTGTAGTGGCAGCAGGGATATCTGAACGTTTTGATATAAAAATTGTGTAGGTGGGCTTAAAAATGAGGGAGTGGTGGCAGGTTAGAAATCATGTCCTGATTTTTCAGATTTTGTCAGCTCACACTCTAGTTTCGCCATTCATTCCTATGGGACAAAGTTTGCCGCAAAAACGATGATATTTCGTGAACGATTTGGCGAAACGTTCCACAAAGTAATAGCACACCAATCGGGAACAATCCGCACGTTTCAGTATATTACTTGTCTATGTAGTGTAAAAGCTGTTGGAGGAGTTAGGGTGGTAAATTTGGCTGTAATAAGAATAATAATAACTAGAAAAGCTACAATTTCTGGGGAAATTGTGTAACGTGTTCTTGCCTCCACCAGCAGTCTACAACTGGAGTGGGCGGAGTAACTGGGTGGAGTGGCTTGAGCAACTGTTGTGTGGTTGGAGTGGCTGGAGTAACTGTGAAAAGTGTTAAAAAGCTTAATATTTTAAAAAGTAGATAGTAGAAAAAAATGTAAGTCCCATCATTAGCTGAAAGAGCGGAACATTTTTTTCAAAAATGTTTTTTTTTTCAAATTTTTTTTTTTCAATTTTTATTTTTCACATTTTTTTTTTTAAATGATTTTTTTTTCAAATTTTTTTTTAAATGATTTTTTTTTTAAATTGATTTTTTTTTCAAAAAAGATTTTTCTTTTTAATGTTTTTTAAAAAAAAAAAATTAAATTTTGGAAAAAAAACATTTTTTTTTTTTTTTATAATTTTGAAAAAAAAAAAACATAAAAAAAAAGAAAGCAAAATTGAACATTAGAAATGCCTTAGAGCAGGGGTCTCAAAGTACCGGCCCGCGGGCCATTTGCGGCCCGCGGACCGGTTATAAATGGCCCGCAGGCAGCGCGGGGGTGCCGCGGAAGTGGGGGCGCAAATTGGCAGTGTTCTACTGCCAGGCATGTACTGGCCGGAGATCCGCAGCGATTTACCCGTCAATCGCCTACTGCTGGCGCCTGACGGGTAGATCGAGATGCATGCAGAGTAGCGCAGGAAGCGTCTGTCATAAGTTCACATCTCCCTCATGTCACGCTGTTGCTCCCCGGCGGCCCCTCCTCTCTTCGTCCATCCCCATTTGCTTGTGACATCATCTGGAATGGACGAAGAGAGGAGGGGCCGCCGGGGAGCAACAGCGTGACATGAGAGAGAAGTGAACTTATGACAGACGCTTCCTGCGCTACTCTGCATTTGAAGAAAACGACAACAAGTAAATGCTGACCTGTGCCCCATGTACCCTGATTGTGCCCTGATGTGCCCCATGTACCCTAAATGTGCCCTGATGTGCCCCATGTACCCTGATTGTGCCCTGGTGTGCCCCATGTACCCTGATTGTGCCCTGGTGTGCCCCATGTACCCTGATTGTGCCCTGATGTGCCCCATGTACCCTAAATGTGCCCTGATGTGCCCCATGTACCCTAAATGTGCCCTGATGTGCCCCATGTACCCTAAATGTGCCCTGATGTGCCCCATGTACCCTAAATGTGCCCTGATGTGCCCCATGTCCCCTGATTGTGCCCTGATGTGCTGGGCTTTGTGCCCTGATGTGCTGTGCCCTAATGGTGAGTGGTCAGTGTGCAGCATAGTGGTCAGTGTGCAGTGTAATGTGAAGTGTAGTGGTCAGTGTGAAGTGGTCAGTGTGCAGTGTAGTGGTCAGTGTGCAGTGTAGTGGTCAGTGTGAAGTGGTCAGTGTGAAGTGCAGTGGTCAGTGTGCAGTGGTCCGTGTGCAGTGTAGTGGTCAGTGTGTAGTGTAGTGGTCAGTGTGTAGTGTAGTGGTCAGTGTGCAGTGTGCACTGTAGATGTCAGTGTGCAGTGGTCAGTGTGTAGTGGTCAGAGTGCAGTGTAGTGGTCAGAGTGCAGTGTAGTGGTCAGAGTGCAGTGTAGAGGTCAGTGTGCAGTGTAGAGGTCAGTGTGCAGTGTAGTGGTCAGTGTGTAGTGTAGTGGTCAGTGTGCAGTGTAGTGGTCAGTGTGCAGTGTGCACTGTAGTGGTCAGTGTGCAGTGTGCACTGTAGTGGTCAGTGTGCAGTGGTCAGTGTGTAGTGGTCAGAGTGCAGTGTAGTGGTCAGAGTGCAGTGTAGTGGTCAGAGTGCAGTGTAGAGGTCAGTGTGCAGTGTAGAGGTCAGTGTGCAGTGTAGTGGTCAGTGTGTAGTGTAGTGTGCAGTGTGCACTGTAGTGGTCAGTGTGCAGTGTGCACTGTAGTGGTCAGTGTGCAGTGGTCAGTGTGTAGTGGTCAGAGTGCAGTGTAGTGGTCAGAGTGCAGTGTAGTGGTCAGTGTGCAGTGTAGAGGTCAGTGTGCAGTGTAGAGGTCAGTGTGCAGTGTAGTGGTCAGTGTGCAGTGTAGTGGTCAGTGTGCAGTGTAGAGGTCAGTGTGCAGTGGTCAGTGGTCCGTGTGCAGTGTAGTGGTCAGTGTGTAGTGTAGTGGTCAGTGTGTATTGTTCAGTGTGCAGTGTAGTGGTCAGTGTGTAGTGTAGTGGTCAGTGTGTATTGTTCAGTGTGCAGTGTAGAGGTCAGTGTGCAGTGTAGAGGTCAGTGTGTAGTGTAGTGGTCAGTGTGCAGTGCAGTGGTCAGTGTGCAGTGGTCAGTGTGTATTGTTCAGTGTGCAGTGTAGTGTGCAGTGGTCAGTGTGTAGTGTAGTGGTCAGTGTGCAGTGTAGTGGTCAGTGTGTATTGTGCAGTGTGCAGTGTAGAGGTCAGTGTGCAGTGTAGAGATCAGTGTGCAGTGGTCAGTGTGCAGTGGTCAGTGTGTAGTGTAGTGGTCAGTGTGTAGTGTAGTGGTCAGTGTGTATTGTTCAGTGTGCAGTGTAGTGGTCAGTGTGCAGTGTAGTGGTCAGTGTGCAGTGTAGTGGTCAGTGTGCAGTGGTCAGTGTGTATTGTTCAGTGTGCAGTGTAGTGGTCAGTGTGCAGTGTAGAGGTCAGTGTGTAGTGGTCAGTGTGTAGTGTAGTGGTCAGTGTGTAGTGGTCAGTGTGCAGTGTAGTGGTCAGTGTGCAGTGTAGAGGTCAGTGTGTAGTGGTCAGTGTGTAGTGTAGTGGTCAGTGTGTAGTGGTCAGTGTGCAGTGTAGTGGTCAGGTTTAATAATGCGTTTGCTGACACCAGTGCTGGGGGTTAATAGTGCGTCTACTGACACCAGTGCTGCTGTTTTTGAAGTTTGAATGTTTGCATGCGGCCCCCCATGGGATATGAAAACTTGCCTTGTGGCCCTCAGGTAATTTGAGTTTGAGACCCCTGCCTTAGAGAAATAAGAGGTGACGTGCATTGTCTTTCCCCCCAGACACCCCAACTAGGAACATACTGTGTCCTGAGGGAAAGACAACACAGCCAACCTCCATGTTACAACAATTTGTGATACAGAGACTCCCCTCAGCGCTGTGTGGGAGGAGCTATAGGTCCCTCAGCATTGCCAAGGAAACCAATGTTTGTTTATGCAGGCTCTAACCACAGGTCACAGTATTTTCAGCCTCTCCTGAATTCTTGCCATTCTTCAAATGGTCGTATTTTAAAAACTATAAATCCTACTGTGAAGAGCTTTATATTATGAGAATCACAAGACCCAGACCTACATTTTGATATATAGTATGTCTCTTAACCAGTTGGAGCCCCGGCCATAGTCGAATGACGGCCTCAAGGTAGCTCTTAAAATCCGGGAGGACGTCAATAGACGTCCTCGGCTCCTCCGGCCACTGGGGGGCGCGTGCCCGGCACGTCACTGACATGCCGATGCGCGTGCCTGCCGGCCGCGATGTCCGCCAGGCACCCGCGATCGGCCGGTATACAGACAAGGACATGGATCTGTGTGTGTAAACACACAGATCCATGTCCTTTCAGGGAGAGGAGACCGATGCTGTGTTCCTTGTACATAGGGACACAGATCGGTCACCTCCCCCAGTCACTCCCCTCCCCCCACAGTAGTAATCACTCCCAGGGCACACATTTAACCCCTTCCTCGCCCCCTAGTGTTAACCCTTACCCTGCCAGTGTCATTTTTACAGTAACTAGTGCATTTTTATAGCACTGATCGCTGTATCAATGACAATGGTCCCAAAATGGTGCCAAAAGTGTCCGATGAGTCCGCCATAATGTCGCAGTCACAATAAAAATCGCTGATCGCCGCCATTACTAGTAAAAAAAAAATATTAATAAAAATGCTATAAAACTATCCCCTACTTTGTAGACGCTATAACTTTTGCGCAAACCAATCAATAAACGCTTATTGCGATTTTTTTGACCAAAAATATGTAGAAGAATACGTATCGGACTAAACTGAGAAAAAAAATAAATTAAAAAAAATTGGGATATTTATTATAGCAAAAAGTAATAAATATTGTGTTTTTTTTCAAAATCGTCGCTCTTTTTTTGTTTATAGAGCAAAAAATAAAAACCCCAGAGGTGATCAAATACCACCAAAAGAAATCTCTATTTGTGGGAAAAAAAGGACGTCAATTTTGTTTGGGAGCCACGTCGCACGACTGCGCAATTGTCATTCAAAGCGACGCAGTGCCGAAAGCTGAAATTTCGCCTGGGCAGGAAGGGGGTTTATGTGCACAGTAAGCAAGGGGTTAAATATTAAAATTGAAGGCACAGTCGCAGTTTAGAAATTGCCCTTCAAATTTGAAGTGGCTAGAGGGGAGTTTCAATGAATGTCAATGGGTGGCATGAGTTGCAAACAAATCGTCATATTGTGAAAACTGTAAGGACTATGGCTTAGCCATGGACATGTGTAGTGGCAGCAGGAATAGCTGAACGTTTTGATATAAAATTTGTGTAGGTGGGCTTAAAAATGAGGGAGTGGTGGCAGGTTAGAAATCATGTCCTGATTTTTCAGATTTTGTCAGCTCACACTCTAGTTTCGCCATTCATTCCTATGGGACAAATTTTTCCGCAAAAACGACGATATTTTGTGAATTATTTGGCGAAACATTCCACAAAGTAATAGCACACCAATCGGGAACAATCTGCACGTTTCGGTATATTACTTGTCTATGTAGTGTAAAAACTGTGGGAGGAGTTAGGGTGGTAAAATTTGGCTATAATAACAATAATAATAACTAGAAAAGCTACAATTTCTGGGGAAATTGTGTGAATTGTTCTTGCCTCCACCAGTAGTCTACAACTGGAGTGGGCGGAGTAACTGGGTGGAGTGGCTTGAGCAACTGTTGTGTGTTTGGAGTGGCTGGAGTAACTGTGAAAAGTGTTAAAAAGCTCAATATTTTAAAAAGTAGAAATAGTAGAAAAAAATTGAAGAAGTCCTATCATTAGTTGAAAGAGCGGAACAATTTTTTCAAAAATGTTTTTTTTTTTTTCAAAATGATTTTTGTTTTCAAAAAATATATATATTTTTTTAAATGATGTTTTTTTCAAAAATCTTAATTTTTTAAAAAAAATATTATATATATATATATATATATATTTTTTTTTTTATTTATTATTTTTATTTTTCAAAAATTACTTTTTATTTTTTCATGGGGGGGGGGTCATAAACAGCGGAAAACAGTATCCGTCGTATTACAGTACATAGTAGAGTTACATAGTAATTCATTTACAGATAACAGAATCAAAAGAGTACCGTATTTTCCGGCGTATAAGACGACTTTTGACACCCAAATTATACTGCCAAAAATCGGGGGTCGTCTTATACGCCGGGTGCAGAGGCCGCAATTTTGTTTAAAGCCCGCCGTGTGCTCTGTACCTGGTGATGACGCTGGCGGATCGATGTGCAGCACGCCGGGTGCTCGGTACTCGGTACTCGGTGAAGAACCTGCCAGATCCGATGTGAAGAGGCCGCCGGGTGCTCTGTACAGAGTGAAGAGGCCGACGCGTGTTCTGTGTGCGTTGCTCAGCCAATCCCGGCAGGCGATGCACTCTGTTGCTGAATGCAGAGCCTGTTAAGCCTGCTTGGATTGGAGCGGCGCAGGCTGATGATGTCACAGCCTCTGCCAATCCGAGCAGGCTTTGCATTCCTCAACAAATTAGTAAAATGTATTGCCTGCCGTGATTGGCTCAGCAGTGCACACTGTGTAATGTGCACTGTAAAAATTCTCGGAACGGAACAAGCTATTACCATACTGTCCATATTATAATATAAAGGTTATAAAAAGGCATATAAAATATATTATATATAAATCATACCGTATATATAATATAATATTTAAATATAAAGGATTTAAAGGCCTACATCAAAGGTTGATGGTACCTGGAACAAAGCATCAAAGCATCATATATAGGGTACTGTACCTACTAACAAAGTACTGTATGTGGGATTACAAAGCACCATATACATCCTGTACTGCACATACAGCTCCAGATCTCCCCTTCATTTAAAAGTATGATTTATGGTGCTTTGGAGGAGAGGATTTATTGTTGCTACCTACCAATTGTGGGATCTCTTGGACTTGTAGTTCACCAGTTTCCTTTTATAAAAGTGATACCGTAATACCTGACAGATTACAATACCTGACAGAAATGTCTGATAGACAAGGCCCCAGCATGGCTCCAGCAAGGAGAAGGAAACATGAAGCCAGTTTCAAGCTCAAAGTTGTAAACTTTGCGAAGGAACATAATAACTGCGCTGCTGCAAGACAATATGGAGTAACGGAAAAGATGGTCCGAGACTGGAAAGCAAAGGAAGATGCATTAAAGAGAATGCCAAGGGCTAAATTTGCATTAAGAAGAGGCACCCCACATTGGCCAGAACTCGAGAAAAATGTAGCAGACATGGTGCATGAGCATCGTCACAATGGTTTTGTAGTGACACAAAACAACATACGGATTTCTGCACTTCAGTGGGCCAAATCTCACCCAGATCAAAGCAAAGGATTTAAGGCCACTGTATCCTGGTGTACTAGGTTCTTGGAAAGGCATGATCTGGTACTGAGGCAAAAGACTAAAATTGCACAAAAATTACCTGCAGATCTCGACGGCAAAGTAAGCAATTTCCATCAATATGTAATACAACAGCGCAAGAAACACGGCTATGCGTTAAGTCAGATCGGAAATATGGATGAAACTCCAATGAATTTCGATATGGTTGGAAATAAAACAATAAATTCAAAAGGTGCAAAAACCGTGTTAACCACTTCGCGCCCGGGCAATGCTCAAAAGACGTCTGCATTGCGGCGCCGAAGTGCTGACTGGACGTCCATGGACGTCCTCCTCTTTCCCCCCCCCCGCGCGCCCCCGCGAGCGCGCATCGGGGAAAATCTGTGTTGGCCGTGTCCCTTGGACACAGCCAATCACAGATCGTGCTGAATGGCCAATCACAGAGGCCATTCAGCACTCGATCTCACTATCCAATGAGAGATGATCTCAAATGTAAACATATGAGATCATCTCTCATTGCCGGCTTTCTCTCCTCACACAGAGACAGCGTGTGAGGAGAGAGAGAGAGAGATCTGTGCTGCAGCTAGTCAGTGAGTGAAAAAACACACACACACACGTGAAAAACACTGCCCACAGTCCCTGCCAGTGCCATCTGCTGCCAGTGCCACCTGCCAGGGCCATCTGCCACCTGCCAGGGCCATCTACCAGTGCCATCTGCCAGTGCCATCTGCCAGGGCCATCTGCCAGTGCCATCTGCCAGGGCCATCTGCCAGTGCCACCTGCCAGTGCCACCTGCCAGTGCCATCTGCTGCCAGTGCTACCTGCCAGTGCCATCTGCCACCGCCATCTGCCACCAGTCCCATCTGCCACCAGTCCCATCTGCCACCAGTCAGTGCCATCTGTGCCACCTGCCAGTGCCATCTGCCACCTGCCAGTGCCATCTGTGCCACCTGCCAGTGCCATATGTGCCACCTGCCAGTACCATCTGTGCCACCAGACCCATCTGCCACCAGTCCCATCTGCCACCAGTCCCACCTGCCAGTGCCATCTGTCAGTGCCATCTGCCATCAGTGCCACCTGTCAGTGCCATCTCATCAAATGGCTAAAAGAGTATTCTCAGCCGAGGAGGCGTACGAAATTCTTGCGGCCGACGGGAGCAACGGGGAGCGCTCCGATTCGGATTCCTCCGCATATTCAGATGAGTCTGACGTGGACTACGAGCCTGTCATAAGCAGGGGATCAGTGACGGAGGAGACGGAGACGGCGGAGGAGGAAGAAGAAGAAGAGGAGGAGGGCCCGCCCGCCAGACGAAGGCGTTCTGCTGAGGAGGCAGTGCCATCCACCAGCACCGCAGTGCCATCCTCCACCACCACCACTGCAGTGCCATCCACCAGCACCACAGTACCTCGGGAAGCAAGGCCACGTACCAGTGGGGTGTCACCTCAGCCCCAAAGGGTTAGGTCCCATGCCAGCCTTCCCTATTCCCTTCAGTACCCCTTGTGGCTTCCTCCTAATTCAGGAGAAACCAACATTCCCCCTTTCACTGCCCAGCCAGGAGTCCAGGTGGATACAGAAAACTTTTCCCCAATAGATTTTTTTAATTTAATTTTTACTGACGACATGCTGGCAACAATTGTGGCCCAGTGCAACTTATATGCCCAACAGTTTATAACCAGCAACCCAACGTCCTCTTATGCCCGTCCCTACATGTGGAAAGCCCTTACAGTGGAGGAGTTTAGGATTTTCTTGGACCTCACATTCTGCATAGGACTAAATGGAAAAAATCAATTACGTTCATATTGGTCATCCTGCCCCATATATCACATGCCCATCTTTTCCTCAGTAATGCTCAGGTCCAGATATCTAATGATTATGAGATTCCTACACTTCAATGATAATACCCAGTGCCCTCCCTGAAATGACCCAAATTTTGATAAACTTTATAAAATTCGGCCACTAATAAATTATTTTTCTGAAACCTTCCCACAGTTGTTTACCCCAGACCAACACATATGCATAGATGAGTCCCTTATCAAATTTTCTGGCAGGCTGGGCATAAAACAATTTATACCCAGCAAAAGGGCCCGCTATGGGGTGAAGCTGTATAAATTGTGCGACAGAGAAACTGGGTATGTGTATGGCTTCATCATATATGAAGGGAAGGACACCGAACTGAACCCCCCTAATTGCCCAATTTACATTGGAACCAGTGGGAAAGTAGTTTGGGAACTCATAAACCCACTCTTAGAGAAAGGATACCACTTGTATGTGGATAATTTTTATACAAGTTTGCCCCTGTTCCGAAACTTGCACAGAATGAAGACTCCAGCATGCGGCACCGTACGGACGAACCGGAAGGGCTTTCCTCAAAGCCTGGTCACCAAAAAATTGAGAAGAGGGGAGACGGCGAGTTTGCGTAATGAGGAGATTTTGGCTGTGAAGTGGAGGGACAGAAGGGACGTGTACTTGCTTTCTTCCATCCACAACAATGAATTTGTTGAAGTCACCAGGAGGAATGGCCGGATCCAAAAACCCAAATGCATCTACGATTACAATAAGTTCATGGGGGGTGTCGACTTCAACGACCAGATGCTCGAACCCTATCTTTCCACAAGAAGATCATACCAGTGGTATAAGAAAGTTTCAATTTATTTGTTCAATTTGGCCATGTACAACTCATATGTAATATATCGAAAATCCACTATAAGACCCAAATCCTTCCTTTTCTTCCAGGAGGAAATCACCACTGCCCTTTTATACCCGAACAGCCCACCAGTAAACATTAGATCCGATGTCGTTAGCCGACTCTCCGAGCGCCACTTCCCAGATAAAATCCCTCCCAGACCAACAGGCCAAAAACGCCAGAAAAAATGCCGGGTGTGCTCCAAAAGGAGAGAGAAGAGACACCATTTATCATTGTGCCCAATGTCCTTCAGAACCAGGCCTCTGCATAGGCAACTGCTTCCGCCATTACCATACCAAAATAAATTATTAGTTCACTTCCTGCCATATATGTTCACACCCCTTATGCCTCTGCTTTCTCTGTAACTGACCCTGAACTGTTATTTGACCACGCTTCTGCCTAACGATTCTGTTTATACCTCTGCCTGATCTGGAACTGACCCTGGACTGTTATTTGACCACGCTTCTGCCTAACGATTCTGTTTATACCTCTGCCTGATCTGGAACTGACCCTGGACTGTGTTTTTACCACGCTTCTGCCTACCGATTCTGTACATACCTCTGCCTGATCTGGAACTGACCCTGGACTGTTTGACCATGCTTTTTGCCTGCCTCTTGGACTGATCTTGTACCCTGCCAGTGGACTAGTGGGATTCATAACACAGGGGTCTCACATATGTGAGGGGCTCCAGAATTGTTTTTCTGGATGAAGAAAACAATTGTTTTTGTTTTTCTCATTCCTAGATTAGGGTCTGGAGACTCGGAGGCTTCAAAGAAATTTGGGTGGGAGAAGCCTCTACCCCTGTCCCCATTCAGTCCTAAACGAGGCCCTACTTCTGCCAACTGCCTGTAGGACCTATGCCATCATGCCTCTACCTGTCGGATGAACTGACCACACTGCTTTTGCTGACCAAGTCCCTGCCTCCTGCCTGGACCAGTGCTATCCTCCTGTGGAAAACTGTGCTACTAAAACCACAGGTAATCTTTTGTTTACCATTTGCTCAGCAGAATGTATTTTGGGGTGTAATTCTTGGTATGTTCATGCTATGTGTCCCTAGAACACCTGATGGTGTACCTTGCATGTTGGGCCTCTGTATGTGGCCAGGTTGTATAAAAGTCTCACACATTTGGTATCGCCATACTCAGGAGGAGTAGCAGAATGTATTTTGAGGTGTCATTTTTGCTATGTATATGCTATGTGTTGGGAATACCTTATAAATGGACAACTTTGCGTAAAAAAATAGCGTTTTCATTTTTTTCCCGCATTTTCCAAAAACTTCAGGAAAAAAATAAACCGTTCAAAAGACTCATTATGCCTCATAGATTATACGTTGGGGTGTTAGCTTTCCAAAATGGGGTCACTTTGTGGGCGTTTCCATTGTCCTGGTGCTCCAGGGCCTTCATAAGTGTAATAGGTGGTTGAGAAATGAGATGTGTAATTTATGCTCCTAGAATGCCTGAAGGTGCCATTTCAATATTGGGCCTCTGTATGTGGGCAGGCTGTATAAAAGTCTCACACATTTGGGATCGCCATACTCAGGAGGAGTAGCAGAATGTATTTTGAGGTGTCATTTTTGCTATGTACATGCTATGTGTTGGCAATATCTTATAAATGGACAACTTTGCGTAAAAAAATTGCGTTTTCATTTTTTTCCCGCATTTTCCAAAAACTTCAGGAAAAAAATTAACTTTTCAAAAGACTCATTATGCCTCATAGATTATACGTTGGGGTGTTAGCTTTCCAAAATGGGGTCACTTTGTGGGCGTTTCCATTGTCCTGGTGCTCCAGGGCCTTCAAAAGTGTAATAGGTGGTTGAAAAATGAGATGTGTAATTTATGCTCCTAGAATGCCTGAAGATGCCATTTCAATATTGGGCCTCTGAATGTGGGCAGGCTGTATAAAAGTCTCACACATTTGGTATCGCCATACTCAGGAGGAGTAGCAGAATGTATTTTGAGGTGTCATTTTTGCTATGTACATGCTATGTGTTGGAAATATCTTATAAATGGACAACTTTGCGTAAAAAAATAGCGTTTTCATTTTTTTCACGCATTTTCCAAAAACTTCAGGAAAAAAATGAACCATTCAAAAGACTCATTATGCCTCATACATTATACGTTGAGGTGTTAGCTTTCCAAAATGGGGTCACTTTGTGGGCGTTTCCATTGTCCTGGTGCTCCAGGGCCTTCAAAAGTGTAATGAAAGGAAAAATAGAAAAGCGCCTCTTAGCAAAACAGATTTTTTATGTAGCAGACAATTTGTATCAAACACTTACATCATGGTAAGTTTCAGGTGTCATCCAGTAGGATTAATGTTTATATTGCGTCCAGGATCTCTGACGCTACTCCACGGATTTCCCAGGTCCCGGTTATGGCGGCCGCAAGTAGCCGGGATACAGGCTGGCTTGTCCGTGATAGGAGACAGCAGCGAAAGATGGCAACGGTCGGTCCGGAGAGGAGCGTCTGACGTCAACTGGATGGTGCAGGGAACCACAACGCGTTTCAGAGCATGCGCAGCTCTCGTACAGGGCATGCGCGCTCCTTTCTCAAGTGTACAAGGAGACAGGAAGGACGGATGTTTTAAAAGTAATTCTGCCCGTCAGCGCAGCAGAATTCAATAATTGCTATGACAAGTGTGTTGCATAAAACAAAACGGGAGTTTTAACCCCACTAACTTGGGATAGCTTAAATAGCAGAAAACTAATAATAAAATGTATAATAATACATTAATATATTAATATATTAAAAAATTAATTAATAAAAAAATATATATATGAATAAAAAATATATATATATATAATAAAAGTAATAATAATAATGATAATAAAGGTAATGAATAGTGATGAAATAATATTGCTCATAATAAAATAATTAAAGAAATAATGAAATAATATTGCTCATAATAAAATAATTATGAAGTAATTAAGGCATAACGTTTATAATAGCAAAAAATTATTATTGTATGATAAAAGCTTTTTAAGGGAATGTCTATATAGACATTTTAGTGTTAAATTTTTTTAAAAAAAATTAATATATGACAGGGATATGATGCCTGCCAACAAAATATTTGGGTGCAAGCTCTTAAATGTTACGATAAATACAATCAAAGTGATAAAATATAATGAGTATGATATAGGCACAGTGAATAATCATCAATCACTAGTCATTATAGAGGATTGTCAGCGTAGCTGTATACAAAACAAAAGGAAATAATAAGAATAAAATATATATATATACACATATATATATATTGTGAGGGGGTTAACTCGGCAGCGGGTGTGTGTGACCCCCGGGATGGGCTCCCCACACAAAACAGGCCCAGCAAACGGAGGTTGTGGTTTTCAAAAATCAAAAAGGTGCGGTTTATTTTCTATTTACAGTGACAAAACACAGCAAAGCAAAAGAAACATAACCAAAATAAATCCTGGTCAAGTTGACCTCTGACTAAACATACAGGTTTCCTAACTAACAACTGGGATCAGCCTAGTGCTGTCCTAGTCCCTAAGTCCCTGGTTTTAAATGTCCAAGCAAATAGCCACACAGGCTTTTTCTCACCGCACAGGGGTTCACTCTCCCTAGACAGTCCACACAGGTCTGGTTCCAGGCATGAGCTAACACCTAATGAATCTGGGAGTTTTTTATAGAGGCCTAAATGAGCTGACAAGCTTCAGCTGGCCTCATCAACTCCCTGTCTGCACGACGCCCAGCCCTCTCCCTAGAGGTATGAGTCATCCATGAGCCCACTAGCCTTATACAACTTTCCACCTAGTTGTATAAGTCGGCGTAAAGCCTGAATCTGGGCGAAATATATCTACCCCCCTGGATGCAACCAGGTGACTTTACCTTCCTGCTGTCACATACCCCCCCCTCTTGTTTTAACCTCGGGGTTGGAACACCAGCAATCAGGCATTCATGTACTCGAGACAAAGCATCCACATTCCCCATTTGAACGCCAGGGCGATGCTTTACTGTGAAGTTGAATTCCTGGAGGGCCAGGAACCACCTATTCACTCTTCTATTTGTTTCCTTGTTTTGAGCCATCCACTTTAACGGAGCGTGATCCGTAACCATGTCAAAGTGCCTACCTAGCAGGTAGTACCGAAGGGAATCTAGAGCCCACTTCACCGCTAAACACTCCTTTTCAACGGTGGCGTAATTTACCTCATGGGACTTCAACTTCCTGCTGAGGTAAATGACTGGGTGCTCTTCCCCGTTCCAGACCTGGGACAATACTGCTCCTAACCCCACATCTGACGCATCACTTTGTACGACAAAGTCTTTAGAGAAGTCGGGTGAGTACAACACTGGCTGGCTACATAAGGCTTGTTTCAAGAATTGGAATGCTGCCTCAGCCTCGGGGGTCCATTTAATCATGACCGACCCTTTCCCCTTCGTCAGGTTGGTTAGGGGCACAGCCTTAGAAGCAAAGTGGGGAATGAATCGCCGATAATACCCAGCGATTCCCAGAAAGGCTCGTACCTGCTTCTTGCTGTTGGGACGTGGCCAACTCTGGATGGCCTAGACTTTGTTGAGTTGGGGTTTGATTACTCCCCTCCCAATGGTGTACCCAAGATATTTGGCCTCCTCCTGCCCAATGGTACACTTCTTGGGGTTAGCCGTAAACCCCGCTTCCCGAACAGAGTCCAGGACTGCTTGCACTTTTGGCAGATGTGAGGCCCAATCTGTGCTATGGACAATTACGTCATCCAGGTAAGCCGCAGCATACTTCCGATGGGGCCTCAGCATCTGGTCCATTTTCCGCTGGAATGTGGCCGGCGCATTCTGTAACCCGAACGGCATTCTTTTATATTGGAACGCCCCGTCTGGGGTTACAAATGCGGTTTTCTCTTTGGCCGACTTGGCCAGGGGGATCTGCCAATACCCTTTTGTGAGGTCAAGAGTCGTCATGTATCGGGCTGTTCCCAGCCGGTCGATCAACTCATCTATACGTGGCATGGGGTAGGTGTCAAATTTTGTAACTTTGTTCAACTGACGAAAATCGTTACAAAATCGCCAGCTCCCATCCGGTTTAGGCTCCAACACGATGGGACTAGACCAATCACTTTGGGACTCCTCTATCACCCCTAAGTTCAGCATTTTCTGTACTTCCTCCCGTATTGCCTCCCGTCGAGCCTCTGGGATCCGATAGGGTTTTAACTTCACCCTTTCACCGGGCGGGGTAATGATGTCATGCTCTACCCCAGATGTTTGTCCCGGCAGCTCAGAGAATACCTCCTTGTTGCGAAGCACAAACTCCTTAACCTCCTGTTGTTGGGGTTGTGACAAGGTGGCTGCTATTCCAACCTCAGGAATCACGCAACCAGTTTGAGCTGGTGACCAAGTGTCTGCGACTAGGGACTCTCTATCCCTCCAGGCTTTCAACAGATTAACGTGATAGATCTGTTCGGGCTTTCGCCTTCCTGGTTGTCTGACCTTGTAATTCACTTCGCTCACTTTTTCCATTATCTCGTAGGGGCCTTGCCATTTGGCAAGGAATTTGCTTTCAACCGTAGGGACAAGTACCAATATCCTATCCCCCGGGGAAAAGGTACGGGTCTTGGCTCCACGGTTGTACACTCTCTGCTGTGCCAACTGCGCTTGGGCCAAATGTTCCTTCACGATGGGCATTACCTGTGCAATTCGATCTTGCATCAGGGCGACATGCTCAATCACACTCCTGTGGGGAGAACTCTCACTTTCCCAAGTTTCCTTGGCAATATCCAACAGCCCTCTTGGGTGTCTCCCATACAGTAACTCAAAGGGGGAGAATCCCGTAGAGGATTGGGGCACCTCCCTAATAGCAAACATCAAATAAGGAAGTAAACAGTCCCAATCCTTTCCATCTCTATCCACCACTTTCTTCAACATTTGTTTTAGGGTTTTGTTGAATCTTTCAACCAGCCCATCGGTTTGGGGGTGATACACAGACGTACGCAATTGCGTCACTTTGAACAATTTACACAGCTCTTTCATAACCCGGGACATAAAGGGTGTACCTTGGTCCGTAAGCAGTTCTTTACAAATACCCACCCGGCTAAAAACAAGAGATAGCTCTTTGGCTATGGTTTTGGCCGAGGTATTTCGGAGAGGGATCGCTTCTGGATAACGGGTGGCATAGTCCATTATAACTAATATGTACTGGTGCCCCCTAGCGGACTTGATTATAGGACCTACCAAATCCATGGCGATCCTCTCAAACGGGACCTCAATGATGGGTAGAGGGACCAGCGGGCTACGGAAATGTGGCATCGGGGCCAACCTCTGACACACAGGGCAGGAGGAACAATAATTTTCTACGTCCTTCATCACCCCCGGCCAATAGAATCTCTGTAATACCCTCTCTCGGGTTTTCTCTGTCCCCAGATGACCTCCAAGAATGTGCCCATGGGCCAACTCCAACACCAACTTCCTGTAAGGTTTGGGCACCACAAGCTGCTCAATGGTTTCTTCTGCCCTTTTTGCCACCCGATACAGTAGGTCCTTCTCTACGCTGAAGTATGGGTAAGTGCAGGTATTATCTGGGTCCACTAACTCGCCATCTATTTTCACTACGTTTTCCCGTGCCTTTATTAGGGCGGGGTCTTTCAACTGTTCTGTGGCAAAGTTTTCCCTGTGAACCTCCAGATCAGAAAACTCCACAGACGGTAGGTTTTCGTCTGAGGAGGTGGGCTCCTCTCCAGTTTCTTGAGTCTCCCCTGCCAATACTGATAAGGGAAATTCCGGAGAGTCCTCACCACTCTCAGGGGAGTTCTGGCTATCACATTCCTGGTACATAGGGGCACCAGTGAGGGGCTCAGGATCATCCCACAGTTCCCAGAACTTCGGAAAATCCCTTCCCACAATGGCGTCATGCGGTAACTGAGATACTAAGCCCACTGGATGAGAGAGGGTACCTTTGGGGGTCTCGAAACACACTGTAGTCACTGGATACTCTCGGGTGTCCCCATGCACACAAATAACAGCTACCTTGCTATTCCCAGAGACCTCTGTTTTAACTAACTCAGCCTTTATCAGGGTCACAAGGCTACCTGAATCCAGCAATACCACAACATTTCTACCATTAACACACATTTTGCATAAATGTTTCTCAGTTCCTCGAATGGCAGTGCATGCGACTGTCGCACACAGCGACTGACGTCTGCCCGTCAGAAAGTCACACTGCATGGGTTCCTCCACAACCGGGCAATTGGCTGCAATATGTCCCGCTTGCCGGCAGCGGTAGCAAACGATCCTTCTTGCCGCCTCTTGAGCCGCTGATTTCCCAGGCTGTTCTCGCCAAACTTGGGGTAGAGCTCCCACCCTCTCACTCTCTCCACCCTCACCCCTTGGAATCCTCTTATCCGCCCCTGGGGATGGTCTGGTCTTAGGGTGGAAAGTCCGAGTGTCTCTGGAAGAGGCCGTCAGGTTCTCTGTAGCCAAGTATTTCTCCACACGATCCACAAGACCATCGGCCGTCTCTGGGTCTCCATGGCTTACCCACTTTTGGATGGCAGTAGGAAGAGCTCTCAAAAACCGATCCATTACAACACGTTCCACAATCTTTGGTGCGGACAAAGTCTCTGGCTGTAGCCACTTTCTGCTCAGGTGAATGAGATCATACATTTGAGACCTGGGGGGTTTTCCAAGCTGGAAAGTCCAGTTATGCACACGCTGAGCCCGGACAGCCTGGGTGACACCCAGCCTTGCCAATATTTCAGCTTTTAGCATCACATAGTCTTTTGCTTGGTCAGGCTCTAGGTCATAGTAAGCCTTCTGCGATTCACCAGTTAACAGAGGAGCCACCAGTCCAGCCCACTGCTCCTCAGGCCACTTTTCTCTTTCAGCGGTCCTTTCAAATGTGGTCAAAAATACCTCTGGATCATCCTCTCCAGTCATTTTTGTCAATAAACGACTCACCCCAAAGGACGCGGTATTAGTGGGACGGCTTTCCTCACTGGTCTGCGGACGTTGCTGCATTACTGCTTCCATCTGTTGTTGTAGTCTCTGCTCTTGCTTCTGCAACAGGTCTATGAAGCGGGCCTCAGATTGCTGCTGGGCTCGTTGCTGAGCCTCCAGACTCTGTTGCAAAGTTGCGTTTGTCTGCTGCTGGGCTGCAAGGCTCCTTTGCAAACCTGCATTTGTCTGCTGTTGATTGGCATTTGCTAGAGCCAGCTGTTTCAGTATCTCCTCCATGCTGGCTTAAAAAAACTGCCACTGGTTCTCCACCAACTGTGAGGGGGTTAACTCGGCAGCGGGTGTGTGTGACCCCCGGGATGGGCTCCCCACACAAAACAGGCCCAGCAAACGGAGGTTGTGGTTTTCAAAAATCAAAAAGGTGCGGTTTATTTTCTATTTACAGTGACAAAACACAGCAAAGCAAAAGAAACATAACCAAAATAAATCCTGGTCAAGTTGACCTCTGACTAAACATACAGGTTTCCTAACTAACAACTGGGATCAGCCTAGTGCTGTCCTAGTCCCTAAGTCCCTGGTTTTAAATGTCCAAGCAAATAGCCACACAGGCTTTTTCTCACCGCACAGGGGTTCACTCTCCCTAGACAGTCCACACAGGTCTGGTTCCAGGCATGAGCTAACACCTAATGAATCTGGGAGTTTTTTATAGAGGCCTAAATGAGCTGACAAGCTTCAGCTGGCCTCATCAACTCCCTGTCTGCACGACGCCCAGCCCTCTCCCTAGAGGTATGAGTCATCCATGAGCCCACTAGCCTTATACAACTTTCCACCTAGTTGTATAAGTCGGCGTAAAGCCTGAATCTGGGCGAAATATATCTACCCCCCTGGATGCAACCAGGTGACTTTACCTTCCTGCTGTCACAATATATATATATATATATATATGCTCGTGTGCCTATGTGTGCCCACGTGCACACACACGTATAAAGGGACACACATACACATATATGCTAGTGCACGCTAGCGCTCGCCCACACATGCGTGGAGGCTTGCGCTGTGTAACAGAAGAGCTAAAATTAAAAAATGATAATGGTAATAATGGTATTGTATAATTATAATAAATGATAATAAATGAAGGGATTATATATATGTAAATGTGTAAAAAGAAGAAGCCATAAGATTCCTTAATGGAAAAGCACACACATATAGGTGCTGACACTACAATATGTACATGCACACTTGCAACCGTGCATCATAAGGAGAGGGCAAATAAGAAAAGGGGAACATTTTTTAGAGGATCGTGTTAACCTCTAGTTCCTCGTTTAACCCATTCGGCACAAGGGTATCCAGAGTAAAAATCCAATAAGTTTCGCGCTCACACAGTCTGGAAAAACGCTCGGCCTCAGATAGGCCTTTAGGTATGGCTTCTATCACCCAAACCTGTAGGCCCTCCGTGGACTGGCCATGAAATTCCAAGAAGTGCCGTGGTACACTGTGTTCATCACAACCAGTTTCCACAAAGCGACGATGTTTGCCAAAACGCTGTCTTAGTGGGTTAATAGTGCGACCCACATATAGCATTTTGCATGGGCATGTTAGGCAATAAACGACATAATCACTTGAACAGTTGAAAAAATTGTCAAGTTGATAAGTCTTATCCCTATGAGAGAAATTTTTTTGTCCATGTTGGACAAAATTGCAAGTTTTGCACAGGGCTTTATTGCATTTATACATCCCTTTAAGGGGGGCCGGACAAATAGCACTAATTGGTTTAGTGTGTTTTAACTCGCTAGGCGCTATTTTGTTTTTTAGAGTCGGTGCCCTTCTGTAGGTAACTTTAGGTTTATCACAAGCAATTGTAGCTAGGTGGGGGTCTTGCTTCAAGATGTTCCAGTGTTTATGAATGATATGTTCCATTTTTCTATACTGTCCATGGAACCCAGTGACAAATCGAACAACCGGTTTTTCTGGCGATTTTATTCTCTTGGGTTTCTTGCCAGAAAGATAGATGGTATGGGCATGGTCTATAATTTTTTCTGGGTATCCTTTATCCAAAAATTTTTGTTTCAAGTGTGCACTTTGTAGTATGTAGTCACTATCCCTGGTGCAGTTCTGTCTTAATCTACAGTATTGACCCTTAGGTACAAAAACAAAATAGCGCCTAGCAAGTTAAAACACACTAAACCAATTAGTGCTATTTGTCCGGCCCCCCTTAAAGGGATGTATAAATGCAATAAAGCCCTGTGCAAAACTTGCAATTTTGTCCAACATGGACAAAAAAAATTCTCTCATAGGGATAAGACTTATCAACTTGACAATTTTTTCAACTGTTCAAGTGATTATGTCGTTTATTGCCTAACATGCCCATGCAAAATGCTATATGTGGGTCGCACTATTAACCCACTAAGACAGCGTTTTGGCAAACATCGTCGCTTTGTGGAAACTGGTTGTGATGAACACAGTGTACCACGGCACTTCTTGGAATTTCATGGCCAGTCCACGGAGGGCCTACAGGTTTGGGTGATAGAAGCCATACCTAAAGGCCTATCTGAGGCCGAGCGTTTTTCCAGACTGTGTGAGCGCAAAACTTATTGGATTTTTACTCTGGATACCCTTGTGCCGAATGGGTTAAACGAGGAACTAGAGGTTAACACGATCCTCTAAAAAATGTTCCCCTTTTCTTATTTGCCCTCTCCTTATGATGCACGGTTGCAAGTGTGCATGTACATATTGTAGTGTCAGCACCTATATGTGTGTGCTTTTCCATTAAGGAATCTTATGGCTTCTTCTTTTTACACATTTACATATATATAATCCCTTCATTTATTATCATTTATTATAATTATACAATACCATTATTACCATTATCATTTTTTAATTTTAGCTCTTCTGTTACACAGCGCAAGCCTCCACGCATGTGTGGGCGAGCGCTAGCGTGCACTAGCATATATGTGTATGTGTGTCCCTTTATACGTGTGTGTGCACGTGGGCACACATAGGCACACGAGCATATATATATATATATATATATATGTGTATATATTGTGACAGCAGGAAGGTAAAGTCACCTGGTTGCATCCAGGGGGGTAGATATATTTCGCCCAGATTCAGGCTTTACGCCGACTTATACAACTAGGTGGAGAGTTGTATAAGGCTAGTGGGCTCATGGATGACTCATACCTCTAGGGAGAGTGTGGGGCGTCGTGCAGACAGAGATGAGGAGACCAGCTGAACCTTGTCAGCTCATTTAGGCCTCTATAAGAACTCCCAGCTTCATTAGGTGTTAGCTCATGCCTGGAACCAGACCTGTGTGGACTGTCTAGGGAGAGTGAACCCCTGTGCGGTGAGGCAAAGCCTGTGTGGCTATTTGTTTGGACTTTTACTAAACCAGGGACTTAGGGACTAGGACAGCACTAGGCTGATCCCAGTTGTTAGTTAGGAAACCTGTATGTTTAGTCAGAGGTCAACTTGACCAGGATTTATTTTGGTTATGTTTCTTTTGCTTTGCTGTGTTTTGTCACTGTAAATAGAAAATAAACCGCACCTTTTTGATTTTGAAAACCACAACCTCCGTTTGCTGGGCCTGTTTTGTGTGGGGAGCCCATCCCGGGGGTCACACACACCCGCTGCCGAGCTAACCCCCTCACAGTTGGTGGAGAACCAGTGGCAGTTTTTTTTTAAGCCAGCATGGAGGAGATACTGAAGCAGCTGGCTCTAGCAAATGCCAATCAACAGCAGACAAATGCAGGTTTGCAAAAGAGCCTTGCAGCTCAACAACAGAGCCTTGCAGCCCAGCAGCAGACAAACGCAACTTTGCAACAGAGTCTGGAGGCTCAGCAACGAGCCCAGCAGCAATCTGAGGCCCGCTTCATAGACCTGTTGCAGAAGCAAGAGCAGAGACTACAACAACAGATGGAAGCAGTAATGCAGCAACGTCCGCAGACCAGTGAGGAAAGCCGTCCCACTAATACCGCGTCCTTTGGGGTGAGTCGTTTATTGACAAAAATGACTGGAGAGGATGATCCAGAGGTATTTTTGACCACATTTGAAAGGACCGCTGAAAGAGAAAAGTGGCCTGAGGAGCAGTGGGCTGGACTGGTGGCTCCTCTGTTAACTGGTGAATCGCAGAAAGCTTACTATGACCTAGAGCCTAACCAAGCAAAAGACTATGTGATGCTAAAAGCTGAAATATTGGCAAGGCTGGGTGTCACCCAGGCTGTCCGGGCTCAGCGTGTGCATAACTGGACTTTCCAGCTTGGAAAACCCCCCAGGTCTCAAATGTATGATCTCATTCACCTGAGCAGAAAGTGGCTACAGCCAGAGACTTTGTCCGCACCAAAGATTGTGGAACGTGTTGTAATGGATCGGTTTTTGAGAGCTCTTCCTACTGCCATCCAAAAGAGGGTAAGCCATGGAGACCCAGAGACGGCCGATGGTCTTGTGGATCGTGTGGAGAAATACTTGGCTACAGAGAACCTGACGGCCTCTTCCAGAGACACTCGGACTTTCCACCCTAAGACCAGACCATCCCCAGGGGCGGATAAGAGGATTCCAAGGGGTGAGGGTGGAGAGAGTGAGAGGGTGGGAGCTCTACCCCAAGTTTGGCGAGAACAGCCTGGGAAATCAGCGGCTCAAGAGGCGGCAAGAAGGATCGTTTGCTACCGCTGCCGGCAAGCGGGACATATTGCAGCCAATTGCCCGGTTGTGGAGGAACCCATGCAGTGTGACTTTCTGACGGGCAGACGTCAGTCGCTGTGTGCGACAGTCGCATGCACTGCCATTCGAGGAACTGAGAAACATTTATGCAAAATGTGTGTTAATGGTAGAAATGTTGTGGTATTGCTGGATTCAGGTAGCCTTGTGACCCTGATAAAGGCTGAGTTAGTTAAAACAGAGGTCTCTGGGAATAGCAAGGTAGCTGTTATTTGTGTGCATGGGGACACCCGAGAGTATCCAGTGACTACAGTGTGTTTCGAGACCCCCAAAGGTACCCTCTCTCATCCAGTGGGCTTAGTATCTCAGTTACCGCATGACGCCATTGTGGGAAGGGATTTTCCGAAGTTCTGGGAACTGTGGGATGATCCTGAGCCCCTCACTGGTGCCCCTATGTACCAGGAATGTGATAGCCAGAACTCCCCTGAGAGTGGTGAGGACTCTCCGGAATTTCCCTTATCAGTATTGGCAGGGGAGACTCAAGAAACTGGAGAGGAGCCCACCTCCTCAGACGAAAACCTACCGTCTGTGGAGTTTTCTGATCTTGAGGTTCACAGGGAAAACTTTGCCACAGAACAGTTGAAAGACCCCGCCCTAATAAAGGCACGGGAAAACGTAGTGAAAATAGATGGCGAGTTAGTGAACCCAGATAATACCTGCACTTACCCATACTTCAGCGTAGAGAAGGACCTACTGTATCGGGTGGCAAAAAGGGCAGAAGAAACCGTTGAGCAGCTTGTGGTGCCCAAACCTTACAGGAAGTTGGTGTTGGAGTTGGCCCATGGGCACATTCTTGGAGGTCATCTGGGGACAGAGAAAACCCGAGAGAGGGTATTACAGAGATTCTATTGGCCGGGGGTGATGAAGGACGTAGAAAATTATTGTTCCTCCTGCCCTGTGTGTCAGAGGTTGGCCCCGATGCCACATTTCCGTAGCCCGCTGGTCCCTCTACCCATCATTGAGGTCCCGTTTGAGAGGATCGCCATGGATTTGGTAGGTCCTATAATCAAGTCCGCTAGGGGGCACCAGTACATATTAGTTATAATGGACTATGCCACCCGTTATCCAGAAGCGATCCCTCTCCGAAATACCTCGGCCAAAACCATAGCCAAAGAGCTATCTCTTGTTTTTAGCCGGGTGGGTATTTGTAAAGAACTGCTTACGGACCAAGGTACACCCTTTATGTCCCGGGTTATGAAAGAGCTGTGTAAATTGTTCAAAGTGACGCAATTGCGTACGTCTGTGTATCACCCCCAAACCGATGGGCTGGTTGAAAGATTCAACAAAACCCTAAAACAAATGTTGAAGAAAGTGGTGGATAGAGATGGAAAGGATTGGGACTGTTTACTTCCTTATTTGATGTTTGCTATTAGGGAGGTGCCCCAATCCTCTACGGGATTCTCCCCCTTTGAGTTACTGTATGGGAGACACCCAAGAGGGCTGTTGGATATTGCCAAGGAAACTTGGGAAAGTGAGAGTTCTCCCCACAGGAGTGTGATTGAGCATGTCGCCCTGATGCAAGATCGAATTGCACAGGTAATGCCCATCGTGAAGGAACATTTGGCCCAAGCGCAGTTGGCACAGCAGAGAGTGTACAACCGTGGAGCCAAGACCCGTACCTTTTCCCCGGGGGATAGGATATTGGTACTTGTCCCTACGGTTGAAAGTAAATTCCTTGCCAAATGGCAAGGCCCCTACGAGATAATGGAAAAAGTGAGCGAAGTGAATTACAAGGTCAGACAACCAGGAAGGCGAAAGCCCGAACAGATCTATCACGTTAATCTGTTGAAAGCCTGGAGGGATAGAGAGTCCCTAGTCGCAGACACTTGGTCACCAGCTCAAACTGGTTGCGTGATTCCTGAGGTTGGAATAGCAGCCACCTTGTCACAACCCCAACAACAGGAGGTTAAGGAGTTTGTGCTTCGCAACAAGGAGGTATTCTCTGAGCTGCCGGGACAAACATCTGGGGTAGAGCATGACATCATTACCCCGCCCGGTGAAAGGGTGAAGTTAAAACCCTATCGGATCCCAGAGGCTCGACGGGAGGCAATACGGGAGGAAGTACAGAAAATGCTGAACTTAGGGGTGATAGAGGAGTCCCAAAGTGATTGGTCTAGTCCCATCGTGTTGGTGCCTAAACCGGATGGGAGCTGGCGATTTTGTAACGATTTTCGTCAGTTGAACAAAGTTACAAAATTTGACACCTACCCCATGCCACGTATAGATGAGTTGATCGACCGGCTGGGAACAGCCCGATACATGACGACTCTTGACCTCACAAAAGGGTATTGGCAAATCCCCCTGGCCAAGTCGGCCAAAGAGAAAACCGCATTTGTAACCCCAGACGGGGCGTTCCAATATAAAAGAATGCCGTTCGGGTTACAGAATGCGCCGGCCACATTCCAGCGGAAAATGGACCAGATGCTGAGGCCCCATCGGAAGTATGCTGCGGCTTACCTGGATGACGTAATTGTCCATAGCACAGATTGGGCCTCACATCTGCCAAAAGTGCAAGCAGTCCTGGACTCTGTTCGGGAAGCGGGGTTTACGGCTAACCCCAAGAAGTGTACCATTGGGCAGGAGGAGGCCAAATATCTTGGGTACACCATTGGGAGGGGAGTAATAAAACCCCAACTCAACAAAGTCGAGGCCATCCAGAGTTGGCCACGTCCCAACAGCAAGAAGCAGGTACGAGCCTTTCTGGGAATCGCTGGGTATTATCGGCGATTCATTCCCCACTTTGCTTCTAAGGCTGTGCCCCTAACCAACCTGACGAAGGGGAAAGGGTCGGTCATGATTAAATGGACCCCCGAGGCTGAGGCAGCATTCCAATTCTTGAAACAAGCCTTATGTAGCCAGCCAGTGTTGTACTCACCCGACTTCTCTAAAGACTTTGTCGTACAAAGTGATGCGTCAGATGTGGGGTTAGGAGCAGTATTGTCCCAGGTCTGGAACGGGGAAGAGCACCCAGTCATTTACCTCAGCAGGAAGTTGAAGTCCCATGAGGCAAATTACGCCACCGTTGAAAAGGAGTGTTTAGCGGTGAAGTGGGCTCTAGATTCCCTTCGGTACTACCTGCTAGGTAGGCACTTTGACATGGTTACGGATCACGCTCCGTTAAAGTGGATGGCTCAAAACAAGGAAACAAATAGAAGAGTGAATAGGTGGTTCCTGGCCATCCAGGAATTCAACTTCACAGTAAAGCATCGCCCTGGCGTTCAAATGGGGAATGTGGATGCTTTGTCTCGAGTACATGAATGCCTGATTGCTGGTGTTCCAACCCCGAGGTTAAAACAAGAGGGGGGGGGTATGTGACAGCAGGAAGGTAAAGTCACCTGGTTGCATCCAGGGGGGTAGATATATTTCGCCCAGATTCAGGCTTTACGCCGACTTATACAACTAGGTGGAAAGTTGTATAAGGCTAGTGGGCTCATGGATGACTCATACCTCTAGGGAGAGTGTGGGGCGTCGTGCAGACAGAGATGAGGAGACCAGCTGAACCTTGTCAGCTCATTTAGGCCTCTATAAGAACTCCCAGCTTCATTAGGTGTTAGCTCATGCCTGGAACCAGACCTGTGTGGACTGTCTAGGGAGAGTGAACCCCTGTGCGGTGAGGCAAAGCCTGTGTGGCTATTTGTTTGGACTTTTACTAAACCAGGGACTTAGGGACTAGGACAGCACTAGGCTGATCCCAGTTGTTAGTTAGGAAACCTGTATGTTTAGTCAGAGGTCAACTTGACCAGGATTTATTTTGGTTATGTTTCTTTTGCTTTGCTGTGTTTTGTCACTGTAAATAGAAAATAAACCGCACCTTTTTGATTTTGAAAACCACAACCTCCGTTTGCTGGGCCTGTTTTGTGTGGGGAGCCCATCCCGGGGGTCACACACACCCGCTGCCGAGCTAACCCCCTCACAATATATATATTTTATTCTTATTATTTCCTTTTGTTTTGTATACAGCTACGCTGACAATCCTCTATAATGACTAGTGATTGATGATTATTCACTGTGCCTATATCATACTCATTATATTTTATCACTTTGATTGTATTTATCGTAACATTTAAGAGCTTGCACCCAAATATTTTGTTGGCAGGCATCATATCCCTGTCATATATTAATTTTTTTTTAAAAAATTTAACACTAAAATGTCTATATAGACATTCCCTTAAAAAGCTTTTATCATACAATAATAATTTTTTGCTATTATAAACGTTATGCCTTAATTACTTCATAATTATTTTATTATGAGCAATATTATTTCATTATTTCTTTAATTATTTTATTATGAGCAATATTATTTCATCACTATTCATTACCTTTATTATCATTATTAATATTACTTTTATTATATATATATATATTTTTTATTAATATATATATTTTTTTATTCATTAATTTTTTAATATATTAATATATTAATATATTATTATACATTTTATTATTAGTTTTCTGCTATTTAAGCTATCCCAAGTTAGTGGGGTTAAAACTCCCGTTTTGTTTTATGCAACACACTTGTCATAGCAATTATTGAATTCTGCTGCGCTGACGGGCAGAATTACTTTTAAAACATCCGTCCTTCCTGTCTCCTTGTACACTTGAGAAAGGAGCGCGCATGCCCTGTACGAGAGCTGCGCATGCTCTGAAACGCGTTGTGGTTCCCTGCACCATCCAGTTGACGTCAGACGCTCCTCTCCGGACCGACCGTTGCCATCTTTCGCTGCTGTCTCCTATCACGGACAAGCCAGCCTGTATCCCGGCTACTTGCGGCCGCCATAACCGGGACCTGGGAAATCCGTGGAGTAGCGTCAGAGATCCTGGACGCAATATAAACATTAATCCTACTGGATGACACCTGAAACTTACCATGATGTAAGTGTTTGATACAAATTGTCTGCTACATAATAAATCTGTTTTGCTAAGAGGCGCTTTTCTATTTTTCCTTTCATGTCATTTTCCTTGAGTCGGCTTCAACTTGGAGAAGAGCTGCCCTGGGCAACTGAGTTTTTATTAAAGACTTCCTATCCACAATTGTTACTATAGAGTTTTTCAAAACCTTATGCTACCTGCCATCCCTTGGTAACAGTAATAACTTTATGTCCATCTGATTGGAATACTTTTTTTGTTTTTTGGATTTTCAACCTTTGTATAATATCCTTTACACATTTAGGATTAATCGTGTTTGTCTGTGCAGGCTTCCCAAGCGCTTGCATTTGCTATTGTTCAAAAGTGTAATAGGTGGTTGAGAAATGAGATGTGTAATTTATGCTCCTAGAATGCCTGAAGGTGCTATTTCAATATTGGGCCTCTGTATGTGGGCAGGCTGTATAAAAGTCTCACACATTTGGTATCGCCATACTCAGGAGTAGTAGCAGAATGTATTTTGGGGTGTCATTTGTAGTATACACATGCCATGTGAGAGAAATAACCTATTACAATGACAATTTTGTGGAAAAAATAAAAAAATAAAAATAAATCTTCATTTTGCAAAGAATTGTGGGAAAAAGTTACAACATCAAAAACCTCACGATGCATCTTACTAAATACCTTGGAATGTCTTATTTAAAAAAAGGGGTCATTTGGGGGGTATTTGTGTTTTGCTGGCTTGTTCGGGTCGTAAGAAATGAGATAGGCCACCAGTACATTAGGTGTGATCAATTGTTTATGATCCGCACCACAGCTTATAGACTCTATAACTTTCACAAAGACCAAATAATATCCACTAATTTGGGTTATTTTTACCAAAGATATGTAGCAGTATAAATTGTGGCCAAATTTTATAAAGAAAAATTAATAATTTGCAAAATTTTATCACATAAACTAAAAAAAAGCGTTTTTTTTTCAAAATTTTCCGTATTTTTTCATTTATAGCGCAAAAAATAAAAAACCCAGAGGTGATCAAATACCACCAAAAGAAAGCTCTATTTGTATGAAAAAAAGGACAAAAAAATCATTAGGTTACAGTATTACAAGACTGAGTAATTGTCATTCAAAGTGTGAGAGCACTAAAAGCTGAAAATTGGTCCGGGCACGAAGGGCCCAGTTGTCAAGTGGTTAATTAAAACAACAGGACATGAGAAGTCCAGTTTTACAGTGGTACTAGCATGTACAGTTGATGGTGCCAAACTAAGACCCATGATTATCTTCAAAAGAAAAACAATGCCAAAAATCAAGTTCCCGGTTGGAGTTTTTGTACATGTGAATGAAAAAGGCTGGATGGATGAAGAAGGGGTAAAGCTATGGCTTGAGAATGTATGGAGTAGACGACCAGGTGGACTTCGTCAAGAATGTAGCCTACTGTTGTGGGATATGTTCAGGGCTCATTTAACTCCTAAAACAAAGGAAAGGCTGACAAGAATAAATACAGATGCAGCGGTTATTCCTGGAGGATTGACATCGTTGGTACAGCCACTGGATGTGTGCCTAAACAAGCCATTTAAAGATCGCATTCAAGATCAGTGGAATGAGTGTATGGTTAGCGGCGAAAAGTCATTCACAAAAGGAGGAAACATCCATGCTCCACAGTTAGATGTTTTGTGCAACTTTGTCATAAAAGCCTGGAATGATATTGATGCAGAAAAAGTAATCAAGTCTTTCAAGAAGTGTGGCATATCAAATTCATTGGATGGTATGGAGGACGAGTACTTGTGGCAAGATGAAGGGGAAGCCGAAGCTGAAGCCACACCATCTGATGTGGAACTAGATCCATATGATGACTGTCTTACAAATGTAACACAAGGGGGCTGATTTACCAAACGTTTGCGCCATGAGTATTGGCGCATCTGCGTGCGCAATGGCTGTTTTGGTATTTACAAAACATTAGCTCCTGTAGCGCAGCCCTATTTCCCATTTACTTTAGTGTTCTCTGCGCCCGGGAGGAGGCGCTCAGTGTACTACTATGGACCTGGCGCAGGGCATGTTAAAATCTAAATATAAAGAAGCTGGAAGTGAGAAAATATTGGCGGTGATGTGGGGTGATGTGAGGAAGTGTAGTGACACCCGCCCAAATATGGCCAAAATAGAGAGGGAAAGTAAGTTTTTCAAAACCAGCCCGCTGCGCCGGCAATTCCGATTCGAGCTGCGGGAGGTTTTTTTGAGCTCAGCGCGGGAATTTCAATGGTTTAAATGCGCCGATACACTGCGCCGGCAAAATCTTAGTAAATGTCAAGTCACCTAAGTCAATTTGCATAAGTTGAACAGGCGCAGCCCTGAACTTCACAGTGCGCCAGCAAAATGACATTTCTAAAGGAAAAAAAAACCATTTAAAAGCAGCCGCGGCTATTAATGAATTGTCGGCTCCCGGCAATATAGAGAAAAGTTTTTGAAAGTCTTTGCTAACCAAAAAAAAAATGCGTGGGGGTTCCCCCAAATTCCATAACCAGGCCCTTCAGGTCTGGAATGGATATTAAGGGGAACCCCGCTGCAAATTTAAAAAAAAAATGACGTGGGGTTCCCCCCAAATATCCAAACCAGGCCCTTTAGATCTGGTATGGATTTAAAGGGGAACTCCACCCCAAATTTTCTAAAAAAAATGGCGTGGAGTCCCCCTAAAAATCTACACCAGACCCTTTATCCGGGCAGATAACCTGGCCGGCCGCAGGGGAAGAGGGGGGGACAAGAGCGGCCCCCCTCCCTCCTGAACCGTACCAGGCCACATGCCCTCAACATGGGGAGGATGTCCCCATGTTGATGGGGACAAGGGCCTCAACCCCACAACCCTTGCCCGGTGGTTGTGGGGGTCTGCGGGCGGGGGGCTTATCGGAATCTGGAAGACCCCTTTAACAAAGGGGACCCCCAGATCCTGGCCCCCCCTATGTGAATTGGTAAGGGGTACATTGTACCCCTACCATTTCACGAAGAAAGTGTCAAAAATGTAAAAAATTACAAGAGCCGGTTTTTGACAATTCCTTTATTAATGTCTTCTCTTTTCTTCTTCCTTCTTCTTCTTCCATCTTCTTCTTTTCTCCATTCGGGTTTCTTCCTCCATCTTCATCTTCCTCTTCATCTTTATCTTTATCTTCATCTTCCTTCTTTCTTCAGGCTTCTCGTCCAGCATCTTGCTCCGGCGTCTTCCCTTCTTCTTTCTTCTCCGGCCGCTCTGTTTGAATTGGAGGTTCCCGCTGTGCGACGCTTCAGTTCTCCACTTGGTCCGCTTACACCCGGTGGCTACGCCCCCCTCTGTCACCACTGGGAAAGTCCCCGTGAAATCCATGTGCGTCAGAGGGGGGCGGGGTCACGGGTGTAAACGGACCCAGAGGCGTACTGAAGCGTCGCACAGCGGGAACCTCCAATTCAAACGGAGCGACCGGAGAAGAAAGAAGAAGGGAAGACGCCGGAGCAAGATGCTGGACGAGAACACCGAAGGAAGAAGGAAGATGAAGATAAAGATAAAGATGAAGAGGAAGATGACGATGGAGGAAGAAACCCGAATGGAGAAAAGAAGAAGATGGAAGAAGAAGATGGAAGAAGAAGGAAGAAGATGGAAGAAAAGAAAATACATTAATAAAGGAATTGTCAAAAACCTCTTGTAATTTTTTACATTTTTTACACTTTCTTCGTGAAATGGTAGGGGTACATTTGTACCCCATTACCATTTCACACAGGGGGGGCAGGATCTGGGGGTCCCCTTTGTTAAAGGGGTCTTCCAGATTCTGATAAGCCCTACGCCCGCAGACCCCCACAACCACCGGCAAGGGTTGTGGGGATGAGGCCCTTGTCCCCATCAACATGGGGACATCCTCCCCATGTTGAGGGCATGTGGCCTGGTACGGTCCAGGAGGGAGGGGGGCGCTCTCTCGTCCCCCCTTTTCCCCTGCGGCCGGCCAGGTTATGTGCTCGGATAAAGGGTCTGGTGTGGATTTTTAGGGGGACTCCACGCCATTTTTTTTATAAATTTGGGGTGGAGTTCCCCTTAAAATCCATGCCAGATCTGAAGGGCCTGGTTTGGATATTTGGGGGGAACCCCACGTCATTTTTTTTTTAAAATTTGCAGCGGGGTTCCCCTTAATATCCATTCCAGACCTGAAGGGCCTGGTTATGGAATTTGGGGGAACCCCCACACATTTTTTTTTTGGTTAGCAAAGACTTTCAATGACTTTTATCTGTATTGACAGGAACCAGCAATTCATTACAGCCGCAAGGACTTTTAAATGACTATTATTTTACTTTAGAAATGTCATTTTGCTCTCCAACTGTTATAAACATGGAAAACATGTGCTACTTTACAGGCATACTATAGACACCCCCGGGGGATGATATTTAGGGCCAGTTCACACCGGATGCAGTGCAGTGCGTTTTTTTGATGCCTGAAAAACGCAAAGAAAGTTGATCACATTAATGCCAATGGCATAGTTCACACCACTGCAGTCCGTTCCAGTGCATTTCAGAAAGCCAAAAAATAATTGGTCATGCTGCATTTTTTAGGTACAAAACTGTACTGGACCCCAGTAAAACACATCAAAAACACAAAGGAACGTACCAAAAATGCACTGGAATGCACCGCAACGCACCTAAATGCACCAAAGACGCACTGCAACACACTTGTCCTAAGTGAAAAGAGGCGGAAAAAAACACTGGACTGCATCAAAAACGCCTCAAAAATACACTGGAATGTGTAAAAAACGCGCATGCAGAAAAGCACCTGGAACGCACCCAGACTGCGTTTCTATAGTGTGAACTAAGGCCAGTTCACACCATAGAAACACAATCCGGATGCATTCCAGGTGCTTTTCTGCATGCACTTTTTTCATGCGTTCCGGTGCATTTTTGGTAAGTTTTTGATGCAGTCCAGTGCTTTGTTTTCACCCCTCTTTTTTATTAACCATAGATAAGGACAAGTGTGTTCCAGTGCGTTTTTGGTGCATTTAGGTGTGTTCCTGTGCGTTCCAGTGCGTTTATGATGCGTTTTGATGCGTTCCAGTACAGTCCAGTGCGGGTAAAATGCAGCATGTTCTACTTTTTTGGTGGAACTGGAACGCACTGGAACAAACACTGCCATTTAGAACCATATAACCAACTTTCCATGCATTTTGGATGCATAAAAAACGCAATGTACTGCATGTGGTGTGAAATGGCCCTTAAGCAATTTGGCATATTTAAAGGCACTTCTCCTTGTTTTTTTTTGGTGTTTTCCAAATTGGTGACATTGATATATGTCCCTTAGGGTGGGACCTGGGCCCCCATTTTAAGGCCAATAACTTTACTAGAAGATAAGCCAGCCAAGTGGGGACTAGTAAAATTAACAAGTCAGTTCCCATAGACTGCAATAGTATTTGTTGTCCCATCTCTAACTTTGTAGCATGCTGGATGATGTGCTTAATTTTGGACGGGGGGAGGGGGGGGGGTATTTTTTGCTAGCTGCATTGGTGTTGTTCTGCACATGCCCAGCCAGTTAGTTTTTTTTGGCGTGCTTTTTGTGTGTGAACAGCGCCTGGATATTTCTGGGCATGCTCACTCAGAGAGTGTTTTTATGGGTAAGAAATTGAAGGACATCTTAACAGGTGTGCCCACTTTGAATTTCAGTCTCTACATTGGGAGAACTTGAACTTGAGAACTTGCATTCTGGGTGTTTCATGGACTGTGCATGTGTTTTCAATTGCCTCATTAGCACACAAACATATGTTATATAAAGCTCACAGAGCATTTGGTCGATTGCCTTAAGAAGAGGCAAGTGTGTGTGGGGGGTAGTGATGAGCCGAACACCCCCGGGTTCGGTTCGCACCAGAACCCGCGAACGGACCGAAAGTTTGCACGAACATTAGAACCCTATTAAATACAATGGATGTGAACGTTCGAATTCTAAAGTGCTAATTATAACGACTATTGTCCATGTTATTGTCCTAAACAGAGTTTGGGAACCCGGGTTCTGCACCAGGGGACATGTATCAATGCAAAAAGAAGTTTTAAAAACGGCCGTTTTTCGGGAGCAGTCATTTTAATGATGCATAAAGTGAAAAAAAAAAGTCAAATATTCCTTTAAATATTGTACCTGGGGGGTGTCTAAAGTATGCCTGTGAAGTGCCACGTGTTTCCCGTGTTTAGAACTGTCCCTGCACAAAATTACATTTCTAAAGGAAAAAAAGCCATTTAAAACTGCTTGCGGCTTTAATGTAATGTCTGGTCCCGGTAATATGGATGAAAATCTTTAAGAAAAATGGCATAGCTACCCCATCACCCCCCCCCTACCCCAGCCCATTACCAGCCCCTTTGGGTCTTGTATGGATATTAAGGGGAACCCCGCACACAAAATAAAAAAGGCCCTATATACTCTGAACAGCCGTATACAGGCGGTGCATACAAGACAGGGACTGTAGGTTTGTTCTTATGTAGAATCTGTTTGTAATTTTGAACAGCTACATTGTTTAAGTGTAGCTCCAGCCCAAATACCTATTTTTAAGCTTTTTGGAAAACATAGGGAAGGGTTATCACCCCTGTAACATTTGTTTTGCTGTCTGTGCCCCTGTTCAGAACATTTCACCTCACTTTGCGTCCCAATGACAACTGTTTTTGAAATGTGGTGTTTTTATTGAAACAAGGATTGGTGATAAAGCATCAGTAGAGAGGAGACACCTTTCTCCCATATTAATTCTTACAGGAGAGAATTTTCCTTCCAATGGGGTAGATTTCCTCTCACTTCCTGTTGTCTTCTTCCGTTTGCAAGTAGTAGTCATTTGTAAGTTGGATGTTTGAAAGTAGGGACCTGCCGTATATACTCTGCAGAAATTGGCCCCTTAGGTGTTGGTGTTGGCACAACACTGTAAGCACTCACAGTTACTCTTGGTCGGTGCTGGAATGCCCTGCTGTCAACTATTATATCAGGAATTGTAATAACATATAATTGTTGAACAGTGGTAGTAAAAATTGGGCCTTTGATGGTGGTGCTGGTGCCACAACACTGTAAGGGCTGACAGTTACTCTTGGTGGGCGCAGCAATGGGCCCTGCTGTGAATTATTAGATCAATAATTATAATTGCATGCCCCTGTTGAACAGGGGCTGAAAAATTGGGCCTTTGGTGGTGGTGGTGGTGGTGGTGGTGGTGTTGACACAACACTGTAAGGCCTGACAGTTACTCTTGGTGGGCGCAGCAATGGGCCCTGCTGTGAATTATTAGATCAATAATTATAATTGCATGCCCCTGTTGAACAGGGGCTGAAAAATTGGGCCTTTGGTGGTGGTGGTGGTGGTGGTGGTGTTGACACAACACTGTAAGGCCTGACAGTTACTCTTGGTGGGCGCAGCAATGGGCCCTGCTGTGAATTATTAGATCAATAATTATAATTGCATGCCCCTGTTGAACAGGGGCTGAAAAATTGGGCCTTAGGCACTGGTGGCACAACACTGCAACCCCTCACAGATACTGTACTTGGAGCACAGCAATGACGCCTGTTGCAAAGTATTGCATCAAAAATTGTAATTACACGCCCCTGTTAAACAGGGGCTGAAAAATTGGGCCTTAGCCACTGGTGGCGGCACCCATAAACCAAAATGATCTTCCAAGCTATCATCATTAATCGGATCATTGAGGAGGAGGAGGAGGATAGCCAGTCAACATAACAGCACAGGCACTCAGCATCAGCATCAGTCTTGAAGGGATGTGACATTTTAAAATCAATTAGTCTGTTATATCAGCATCAGGTGTGTGGTAGCTGGTGGTGATCCAAGACTGGTTCATCTTGATGAAAGTCAGTCGATCAACCGAGTCGGTGGACAGGCGCACCCTGTGATCCGTGACAAATCCTCCAGCAGCACTGAATGTGCGTTCTGAAAGAACGCTGGATGCAGGACAGGCCAGTAGCTCAATTGCATACTGTGCAAGCTCTGGCCAGTGATCCATCCTCAAGACCCAGTAAGCCAGAGGATTTTCGGTGGGGAAGGTGTCCAAGTCTGACCTTGCCCCTAGGTATTCCTGCACCATGTATATCAGACGCTGGCGATGGTTGCTGGAACTGATCATACTTTGGGGCTGCGGACTAAAGAATTGTCTGAACGCATCGGTCAGACGGCCACCTTCCCCACCGCTCCTTCTTTGACTGACCGAAGCCTCAGCAACTCGTTGTCCAGGACCAGGAGTTTGTAACCTCCCAGTCTCTGGGAACGCGTTGCACAGACCTTTCTGCAAGGCCTCCCGGAGTTGTCTCATCCTCTGCTCCCTCTGCGACGGTAACATAAGGTCCGCAACCTTACCCTTGTACCGTGGATCAAGGAGAGTGGCCAGCCAGTAATGGTCCCTCTCCTTGATCCGAAGAATACGAGGATCCTTCCGCAGACTTTGCAGGATCAGGGAGGCCATGCAGCGTAGGTTAGCTGAGGCATTCAGTCCGGAGTCCTCTGGGTCACTAAGGACGACATGATCCACAGCCACCTCCTCCCAGCCACGTACAAGTCCACTGGTTTCTTGGGACTGTAAATCATCCCTAAAAGACTGCTGCTGATGATGCTGAGTGCCAGCCTCCACCTCCATGCTGACACAATCCTCCTCCTCCTCCTCCTCCTCCTCTTCCTGTGCGATGGGTGGGACAGAAGGAAGACTGTCTGGGTAAAGGGGGCCTTGAGAGGCAAGGAAGTCCTCCTCTTCCTGCCTCTGTTCTGCCTCAAGTGCCCTGTCCATTATTCCACGCAGCGTGTGCTCCAACAGTTGGACAAGAGGTACAGTGTCACTGATGCATGCACTGTCACTGCTCACCATCCTCATGGCCTCCTCAAATGGTGCCAGGACAGTGCATGCATCCCTGATCATGCCCCACTGGCGTGGTGAAAAAAACCTGAGCTCCCCTGACCCTGTCCTGGTGCCGTGGTCGCACAGGTACTCATTGATGGCCCTCTGCTGCGTGTGCAGCCGCTGCAGCATGGCCAACGTTGAGTTCCACCTGGTGGGCATGTCACATATAAGGCGGTTCTTGGGCAGGTTCAACTCCTTTTGCAGCTCAGCCAGGCGAGCACTGGCATTATAAGATCTGCGGAAATGCACACAGACTTTCCTGGCCTGCCTTAGGACATCCTGTAAGCCCGGGTACCTGCCCAAGAACCGCTGCACCACCAGGTTAAGGACGTGAGCCATACAGGGCACATGGGTCAGTTGTCCCTGTCGGAGGGCGGAGAGGAGGTTGGTGCCATTGTCGCAAACCACCATTCCTGGCTTAAGCTGGCGTGGCGTCAACCACCTCTCGGCCTGCCCCTGCAGAGCAGACAGGACCTCTGCCCCAGTGTGGCTCCTGTCCCCCAAACACACCAGCGCAAGCACGGCATGGCATCTTTTTGCCTGCGTACTTGCGTAGCCCCTTGAACGCCTACGGAGCACCGCTGGTTCCGAGGACAAACCACAGGAAGAGGCCATGGAGGAAGAAGAAGAGGAGGGGGTGGAGGAGAGAGGTGTGTCACAACCAGTAGTAGCATTTTGGAGGCGTGGCGGTGGAACAACCTCCAACACTACTGCACCTTGTCCTGCATCCTTCCCAGCTGCCAAAAGAGTGACCCAATGGGCCGTGAAAGAAAGGTAACGTCCCTGTCCATGCCTGCTGGACCATGAGTCAGCGGTAATATGCACCTTACCGCTGACCGCCCTGTCCAGCGAGGCCAAGACATTGCCTTCCACATGCCTGTAGAGAGCCGGAATCGCCTTCCGTGAGAAAAAGTGGCGTTTGGGAACCTGCCACTGAGGAACCGCACATTGCACAAACTCACGGAAGGGGGCCGAGTCTACCAACTGAAAAGGCAGCAGTTGAAGCGCTAGCAATTTAGCCAAGCTAGCATTCAACCGCTGGGCATGTGGATGGCTGGGAGTGAACTTCTTTCGACGGTCCAGCAGCTGGGGCAGGGAAATTTGCCTGCTAGAATCGGACGTCGGTGTACTGCTAGCAGAGTGGCCGCAAGTACTTGGCTGTGACACACCTAATTCTACACCTTCATTCCTCTCAGTGCAGGTTTCAGAGAGGACTGAAGGTATAGTGGGGTTGGAGATCCCAGCTGATGCGGTGCAAGGAGAGGTCCGCTTTGTTCTTTGGTGTGGGTCTTTAAGGTAGGCTTGCCAACGAGCTGCATGGCAGGTCAACATATGTCTGATCAAGCATGTGGTGCCCAAGCGGCTGATGTTTTGGCCACGCGATATACGCTTGAGACATATGTTGCAAACAGCAGCTGTGCGATCTGATGCACTCGCCTCAAAAAAGGCCCACACCAAAGAACTTCTTGAATGACGGGCAGAGGCAGCACCCTGCACTGGCGGAGCTCTGCGGTGTGATTCCGTCGGTGTGCTGCCCATACGCTGGCCACCCAAGGGCATCCTGCCTCGTTGGAGATGTGCCTCCTCCTCATCCTCCTCCTCCTCCTCCTCCTCTCTCCTATTAGGCACCCACGTGGAGTCAGTGACCTCATCATCCCCTCCCTCCTCATCACTGGAGCCAATCTGGCAGTATGCTGCAGCTGCTGGAGCATGACTGCCAGATTGTTGTCCTTCTTGAGCATCCCCTCTCTCTGCTCTCACGCTACTGCCTTCCTCTAGCTGGGTATCATCATCAGATCCTTCGAAACGCTGGGCATCCTCCTGGAGCATGTACCCAACACTGTGCTCAAACAGTTCGGGTGACTCCTCAGGAGGAGGACATGGTGGGTCTAGGGAAGGAGTGACTAATGATGACATTGATACCAGAGAAGAGGAAGCTTTGGCAGCTGCTTTGCCAGTACCCTGAGCCTGGGTGAGAGAGGATGAGGAGGATGAGGTGGGCTTGGTCATCCACTCTACCAAGTCTTCGGCATGATGTGGCTCAACATGTCCAGCTGCCGAAAAGAAGGACAAGCGTGTCCCATGGCCATGTGCTGATGACAATGCACTGCGTCCACGACCAGCACTGTTGCCCCCAGACACAGAGCCTGCTTGCCCTCTTTTTTTGCCTCCTGACTGTCTGCCTCTCCTTGTTTGCCTTCCAGACATTTTAATGGATGGCCTGCAGGGAGATGGGAAAAACAGCAATAAGGGCTACCTTCAGGTGTATACTGTGCAGGAGGCTTAGCAACAAAGACACTGACACTGTCCCCTGCCTATCCTTCTCTGTCCCTAAACACAAGGATTTGCAATATGCTTCAGCAAGATTGGTTTAGCACAGAATAGCACACTGACAGTTTCCCTCACTGTCCTTCTCTGTCCCTACAAACAAGGTTTAGCACAGAATAGCACACTGATAGTTTCCCCGCGTGTCCTTCTCTGTCCCTAAACTCAAGGATTTAAAATATGGTTCAGCAAGATTGGTTTAACACAGAATAGCACACTGACACTTTCCCTCACTGTCCTTCTCTGTCCCTACAAACAAGATTTAGCACAGAATAGCACACTGATAGTTTCCCCGAGTGTCCTTCTCTGTCCCTAAACTCAAGGATTTCAAATATGGTTCAGCAAGATTGATTTAGCACAGAATAGCACACTGATAGTTTCCCCGCGTGTCCTTCTCTGTCCCTAAACTCAAGGATTTCAAATATGGTTGAGCAAGATTGGTTTAGCACAGAATAGCACACTGATAGTTTCCCTCACTGTCCTTCTCTGTCCCTACAAACAAGATTTAGCACAGAATAGCACACTGATAGTTTCCCCGAGTGTCCTTCTCTGTCCCTAAACTCAAGGATTTCAAATATGGTTCAGAAAGATTGGTTTAGGACAGAATAGCACACTGACACTTTCCCTCACTGTCCTTCTCTGTCCCTACAAACAAGATTTAGCACAGAATAGCACACTGATAGTTTCCCTCACTGTCCTTCTCTGTCCCTACAAACAAGGTTTAGCACAGAATAGCACACTGACACTTTCCCTCACTGTCCTTCTCTGTCCCTACAAACAAGGTTTAGCACAGAATAGCACACTGACAGTTTCCCTCACTGTCCTTCTCTGTCCCTACAAACAAGGATTAGCACAGAATAGCACACTGACACTTTCCCTCACTGTCCTTCTCTGTCCCTACAAACAAGGTTTAGCACAGAATAGCACACTGACACTTTCCCTCACTGTCCTTCTCTGTCCCTACAAACAAGGTTTAGCACAGAATGACACACTGACACTCTCCCTACCTATCCTTCTCTGTCCCTAAACACAAGGAATCCAGGATTAGTAAAGTAAAAAATGACACTGTCCCTGCCTATGCTTCTCTTTCCCTGCTCCGGAACACACTACACAAGGCCGCCGCGCTGGCGGCCTTTTATAGTGTGAGGCGTGTACTAAACCCCCTCAGCAATAATTGGCCACAGGCATCCTGCCTGTGGCCAATCATTGCTCTCCTCGCTGCCGGTGCTGTGATTGGCCAAGCATGCGGGGTCACAGTGCATGCTTGGCCAATCACAGCGCCTCTATGACACTGCGATGGCGTAGTGCATTGTGGGCCATTCGCGTCACTCGAATTTGGCGCGAACGGCCCAAATCGTTCGATCTTCGTCGAACGATCGAACAGCCGATGTTCGAGTCGAACGTATGTTCGACTCGAACACGAAGCTCATCCCTAGTGGGGGGCAAAATGTACATGTTGGTGTCCTTATCGCGTTTGTAACATATGTATTTTATTTGTTATGTCTTTGCAAAACAAGTGATTGGTTAACTTATGTGGATTGTATATTTTTGGTGTGGGGGAGATATGTTCCCCTGAAATAATTCTGATGTTGTTAATGTGTGTTGTTTGTTCACTTTGATTTAATTGTCTGCTGCATTTTTTTGGCCAAAAATTGCTCAAGATGTTGTGAGTCTGTAACTGTTTCAAATTGACCATGTTTTTTTATTTTGCCTTCTTTTTTGTTTTGTTGAACAATAAAATTAGATGTAAAGTTTTGATGTTTGTTTTGTGTTTTCTTTGCAACAAATGTGACAGCTGATTGGCATGTCAAAACAAAACAGGTGTGATTTGTCTTCCCTGGTGCCTTCATGGTAGTATATGCATGTATTGTATTGTGTGCTGCCATGGAGCGTCACCAGGAAATGAAAAATACAGAGCGGTAAGTATTCAATTTTCCTTTTTTACTGCAGTGGTTCTCAGCCTCAGTCCTCAGTACCCCCAACAGGACATGTTTTGTGAATTTTTCTTATTGAGAATTGCTGTCCAAAAATCAAAACCATTGACTGTGATTTAAAGCACATGTGCAAGATGAAGGAAAACCTGCAAACATGGCCTGCTGGGGGTACTTGAGAAGCACTGATTTAGAGCACTGCACTTAAAAATAGCTCAAGGCCATACAATTCTAATTGTGGGCATTTTGAGGGAAACAAAGTAAGTGTTAGAACCCCTGCGTGTGTGTTTTTTTTTTTTTATATTTTTTTTTGTAGTTTGGCCTTTGTCTCCTTTTCTTAACATTGGCTTCACTTCCGGTCACACAGCTAAACAGGAAGTAAAGGTAAAACCCTACCAATGGCTTTTCTTGGGGACACACAGATCAATCTAACTAGTGTCCCCATTAAGCAAATTGCACTCTAGCACTTTGTTGTGTACACCCCAAATCATTGGGTAGTTTGGGGTTTAGTAAAGACAAATCCACTCTGCAGTAAAAGTGTAGCTGCTGAAAATCTGAGGGAAAGTACTGGTGATTGGATGTTACAATCATGTAAAAGCAAAGATGTTGTTTTTTTTTTGGCTTGCATGTCCCCCTCAGATATACAGCAAGTGCACTTGTAGTGCAAAGTAGATTTGCCTTTAGTAAATAAACCCCACAGTCCAAACTACCTAATAATAATTTGTGGTGTACCCCGCAATGTGCATAATGGGGAAAGTATTTAGACTGACCTGTGTGTCCCCAAGGAAAGACATTGTTAGGGATTTTCCCTCACTTCCTGTGTGGCTATGTGACAGGAAGTGAATTATTTGGAAGGATAAAGTGGCCAAATTATTTAGTTTAACTTTTCAAAGACTCATTCCTAAGTTGAATTGTGATGCATGTCAATGGCCCATTTAGACCCTCTTTAATCACTTGAGATCAGCGCTATAACTGATCGACGGCCACAGCATGGTCCTCAATTGCCGGGAGTCCGTCAATAAACGTCCTCCCCTTTGCGCGCGCTGTGGTCACAGAGTCACTGTGACTCGGGTGATGACAGATCCGAGTAAGGGGCCGATCCCTGCCCTTTACCATGTGATCAGCTGTCAGCAAATGACAGCTGATCACGTGATGTAAACAAAAGCTCGGTAATGGTATTTGTTTTCTCCTTGTGCTGACAGCGTGAGCATAAAAAAAAGGAAATCACCGGCTTATGTGCAAGGGACATGGGGCCCGAAGAGGAAGAGGCAATTCTGCATCATCTGTGACAATTAGTAGCCCCTGCCAGTGCCACCTATCAATGCCCACCACTGGTGCCAATCAGTGGCACCTAGCAGTGCTGCCTGTCAGTGCCCATCACTGCCAACTATCATTGCCACCTAGCAGTGCCACTTCTCACTGCCCACCAGTGCCAAATAGCAATGCCACCTCTCAGTGCCCCCCCTTGCCACCTTATCGGTGCCCATCAGTGCAGTCTCATCAGTGTACATCAATGAAGAAGAAAAATTACCTTTTTTAAAAATATTAACCAGTTTCCTACCGCCCACCGTCAAATGACATCCTTGGCTTTGTGCGGTGACATCTGAATATTGGGTGCAGTTGCAGGCATCATTCAGATTTCATTCTTTTCAGCCGGCGATTCTGTGCACAATAAAAACGATCATAGTGGCAGTTCCGCCGCTTGATTGTTATTATAGGCGGGGGAGGGGACGTTCCCCCCCCCTCTTGCCGCCATCCGGTGCTTCTCCAGGCTCTCCCGTGCCATCTGGGGCTCGGAGAACGATTTGGAGATGACTGGTGACCAGATGGTCATCAGTCATCTCTATGACCGTCGGAGGCGCGGGCACGACGTTATGACATCATGCCGTGTTCCCGTATGTTAACCAAGCTGTCAGCATGAGATTGGTGATTTTTTTGGAACAATATCATGCTTTCCAGCCTGGAGGAGAGATGCGGGGTCTTATTGACCCTGCATCTCTCCATAAAGAGGACCTGTCACACACATTCCTGTTACAAGGGATGTTTACATTCCTTGTAATAGGAATAAAAGAGATCCCAAAAAATAAAAAAAATAAAAAAAGAGTAAGAAATACAAAAAAGTCAAAAAACAAAAACAAAAATAAGGAAAAACGCCCATGTCCCCGGTAGCTCGCGCTCAGAAGCGAACACACACGTAAGTCCCGCCCACATATGTAAACGCCGTTCAAACCACACATGTGAGTTATTGCTGCGTGCGTTAACGAGTGCAACAATTCTAGCACTAGACCTCCTCTGTAATGCCAAAATGGTAGCGTGTAAAAATTTTAAAGCATCGCCTAGGGAGATTTTTAATTACTGAAGTTTGGTGTCATGCCATGTGTGTGCGCAATTTTAAAGCGTGACGTGTTAGGTATCTATTTACTCAGCATAACTACATCTTTCACATTATACCAAAAAATTGGCCGTAACTTTACTGTTTTGTAATATTTTTAGCAAATAAAGATAAAAATTTGCAATGACCGCCATCTTATTCCCTAGGGTGTCTGCTCCAAAAAAATATCTAATGTTTGGTGTTTTGAAGTAATTTTATAGCCAAAAATTAATGATTTTTACATGAAGGACAGAAGTGCCAGAATAGGCCCAGTGCTGAAGTGGGTAAAATATCCTTTTTTTTATTTTTTAAACTCGGTCATTTGTATTTATAGAAAAAAAATAAAACTAAAACACAAAGGTGATCAAATAGCACCAAAAGCAAGCTCTATTTGTGTGCCAACAAATAAAACATTTTCATTGGGTTACAGTGTTGTATGAGCGCGCAATTGTCATTAAAAGTGCATCAGCACTGAAATGTGAAACTTGGTCTGGGCAGTGCGCAAGTGGTTAATATAAGGCTACATGCACACGGACGTTTTTCCAAACGCTTGTTTGAGCGTTTTTTGCAGCTTAAAAACATCTCTCCATGTTAGCCTATGGCCTCATGGCCACCATGGCGTTTTGGAGCTGTAAATGGCATAGGCGTTTTTAGGCCCCATATAGACGGGACGCTGGTGCAAAGTGTTCTGAACTAAGGTTGAAAGTGGCGTTTAGAAAGGCGCGCTTTGTGGAGTTTGCATGCCGTGTTTTACCACATTTGCATGTATATGATAAGGAGCCGCCCTAAGCTCCAAAAACAGTATTATTTACGATTTTAGCTATTTAGTGAGACCAGAGTGATATGAGCAGCTGAGAGCAGCAGTGTAGTTGTATTGAGGCCTGGTTCACACTGGGGCGACAAACGCTCCGACATTGGGAGCTCATGTCGCATGACGTGTGAAAATCAATGTTTCCCTATGGGAGCCGTCTTAACTGGTCCGACACATGTCGGTCCGACTTTGAGAATGCTCCCTGTACTACTTTGGTCCGACTTTGATCCGATTTCAGCCCATTGACTATCATTGAAGTCGGATCAAAGTCGGATCGCAGTCTTGCATGATCCGACTTTGGCATGCGACTTGTGATGTGCTGCTCTTGAGGGGGAACTACAGGCCAAATTTTAAAGAAAAAACCGGCATGGGTTCCCCCTCCAGGAGCATACCAGGCCCTTGGGTCTGGTCTGGATTTGAAGGGGAACCCCTACACCGAAAAAACGGCGTGGGGTCCCCCCAAAATCCAAACCAGACCCTTATCCGAGCACACAACCTGGCAGGCCACAGGGGAAGAGGGGGGGATGAGAGAGCGGCCCACCCTCCCTCCTGAACCGTACCAGGCCGCATGCCCTCAACATGGGGGGGTTTGGTGCTCTGGGGCAGGGGGGCGACCTGTGGCCCCCCCACCCCAGAGCACCCTGCCCTCATGTTGATGAGGACAGGGCCTCTTCCTGACAACCCTGGCCGTTGGTTGTTGGGGTCTGCGGGCGGGGGGCTTATCGGAATCCGGGAGCCCCCTTCAATAAAGGGGCCCCCGGATCCCGGCTCCCCACCCTATGTGAATGAGTATGGGGTACATCGTACCCCTACCCATTCACCTGGTGGAAAAAAATTGCAATAAAAAAACCACACAGCTTTTTAAAGTATTTTATTGCACAGCTCCGGGGGTCTTCTTCCGACTTCGGGGGTCTCCGGTGTCGTCGCCGCGCTCTCCGGTTCTTTCTTCTGCCGGGCCACCGCTAACTTCTTTAGCTCTTTTGCTAGCGGGGCCCGGTCTTCTCCTTCGCCTTCTTCTCCCGCTCTCCGGTTCTTCTCCCGCTTCTTTCTTCTGCCGGCCCCTCCACTAACTTCTTTAGCTCTTTTGCTAGTGGAGGGGCCGGTCTTCTCCGTCGCCTTCTTCTTCTCCCGCTATCCGGTTCTTCTCCCGGTTCTTCTCCCGCTTCTTTCTTCCGCCGGCCCCTCCACTAACTTCTTTAGCTGTTTTGCTAGTGGAGGGGCCGGTCTTCCCGTCGCCGTCTTCTTCTCTCTTCTCCTTCTCGATGTTGACGCGTCGCTTCCTCCCGCTGTAATACTGCCTGTCCGCTCCGCATTAATATAGGCTTCTCATGACGTCACAGTCACATGTTCCCATGACTTCACAGTCACATGCTCCGGGGCCATGTGCCCCGGAACATGTGACTGTGACGTCATGAAAAGCCTATATTAATGCGGAGCAGAGCGAACAGCCAGTATTACAGCGGGAGGAAGCGACGCGTCAACATCGAGGAGGAGAAGAGAGAAGAAGACGGCGACGGAGAAGACCGGCCCCTCCACTAGCAAAAGAGCTAAAGAAGTTAGTGGAGGGGCCGGCGGAAGAAAGAAGCGGGAGAAGAACCGGGAGAAAAACCGGATAGCGGGAGAAGAAGAAGGTGACGGAGAAGACCGGGCCTCTGCTAGCAAAAGAGCTAAAAGAAGTTAGCGGAGGCCCGGCAGAAGAAAGGAAGAACCGGAGAGGAGAAGAGGGGAGAAGGCGACGGAGAAGACCGGATCCTCCGCTAGCAAAAGAGCTAAAGAAGTTAGCGGTGGCCCGGCAGAAGAAAACCGGAGAGCGGCGGCGACGACACCGGAGACCCCCGAAGTCGGAAGACCCCCGGAGCTGTGCAATAAAATACTTTAAAAAGCTGTGTGGTTTATTTATTGCAATTTTTTTCCACCAGGTGAATGGGTAGGGGTACGATGTACCCCATACTCATTCACATAGGGTGGGGGGCCGGCATCTGGGGGCCCCCTTTTTAAAGGGGGCACCCTGATTCCGAAAAGCCCCCCGTCCGCATACCCCGACAACCAATGGCCAGGGTTGTCGGGAAAAGGCCCTTGTCCCCATCAACATGGGGGCAGGGTGCTTTGGTTTGGGGGGGCCGCAGGTCGCCCCCCTGCCCCGAAGCACCAAACCCCCCATGTTGAGGGCATGCGGCCTGGTATGGTTCAGGAGGGAGGGGGGCCGCTCTCGTCCCTCCCTTTTCCCCTGCGGCCTGCCAGGTTGTGTGCTCGGATAAGGGTCTGGTTTGGATTTTGGGGGGGACCCCCACGCCATTCTTCGGCTTAGGGGGTTCACCTTAGAATCCAGACCAGACCTAAGGGCCTGGTATGCTCCTGAAGGGGAACCCATGCCGGTTTTTTCATTAAAATTTGGCTTGGAGTTCCCCTTCATGATTCATACCAAAACATGGGAGAGCGAGGCTGCCGAGGACCAGCGCGATGACATCGCGCTGGACACATTCTCGGCCAGCTAGTCGCCTCTAGGACACGACTTGAGCGGCTGCTGCATGCTCAGGTCGTGTCCAGATCGCCTCGCAAAGTCGCGCTGTCCCTGTGTCAGCCAGCACACGAGTCGCCCGCAAGTCGGATCCGACTTCCCGGGCGACCTCTATTCAAATCAATGGGCTCCCATAGGGAACCATTCATTTTCAATAGAGCGCCGCTGACATTTCTATTTACTATAACAGTGCGCCGCTGCTTCCTGCGCCCAGTGAAGGAGTTATCAGGCGCACCAATTAAGGTTAGAAGCAGCGCAGCGCACTGTTATTAGTAAATCAGCCCCAAGATGTCATTGATGAACTTCTGATGTCAGAGGATGAACATGAAGAGGATTTTGAAGGATTTTAAGTACCAGAAAGTCAACCGTTTTCATTAAAATTACCGTGTTTAAATAAAATCTGTTGTTAAGTCTGATGTTTTTTGGTGATTTTAAGTACCAGAAAGTCAACCGTTTTCATTAAAATTACCATGTTTAAATCAAATCTGATGTTTTTTTGATGTTTCTGATGGTTTTTTTTTTAAATGGTGTTGCCTCGGAAAGGGGGTAGTCTTATACGGCGAATATAGCCCAAAACCTAAGTTTTCACTGGAAAAATAGGGGGTCGTCTTATACGCCCAGTCGTCTTATACGCTGGAAAATACGGTAACCAAAGTTGAACATTAGAAATGCCTTAGAGAAATAAGAGGCAACGTGCATTGTCTTTCCTCCCAGACACCCCAACTGGGAACATACTGTGTCCTGAGGGAAAGACAACACAGCCAACCTCCATGTTACAACAATTTGTGATTCAGAAACTCCCCTCAGAGCTGTGTGGGAGGAGCTATAGGTCCCTCAGCATTGCCAAGGAAACCAATGTTTGTTTATGCAGGCTCTAACCACAGGTCACAGTATTTTCAGCCTCTCCTGATTTCTTGCCATTCTTCAAACGGTCGTATTTTAAAATATCCTACAGCGAAGAGCTTTATATTGTGAGAATCACAAGACCCAGACCTACATTTTGATATATAGTATGTCTCTGAAATATTAAAATGCACAGTCGCAGTTTAGAAATTGCCCTTCAAATTTGAAGTGGCTATAGGGGAGTTTCAATGAATGTCAATGGGTGGCGTGAGTTGCAAACAAATCATCATACCGTGAAAACTGTAAGGACTATGGCTTAGCCGTGGACACGTGTAGTGGCAGCAGGGATAGCTGAACGTTTTGAATGTTTTGATATAAAATTTGTGTAGGTGGGCTTAAAAATGAGGGAGTGGTGGCAGGTTAGAAATCATGTCCTGATTTTTCAGATTTTGTCAGCTCACACTCTAGTTTCGCCATTCATTCCTATGGGACAAATTTTGCCGCAAAAACGACGATATTTCGTGAACGATTCGGCGAAACGTTCCACAAAGTAATAGCACACCATTCGGGAACAATCCGCACGTTTCGGTATATTACTTGTCTATGTAGTGTAAAAACTGTGGGAGGAGTTAGGGTGGTAAAATTTGGCTATAATAAGAATAACTAGAAAAGCTACAATTTCTGGGGAAATTGTGTGACGTGTTCTTGCCTCCACCAGTAGTCTACAACTGGAGTGGGCGGAGTAACTGGGTGGAGTGGTTTGAGCAACTGTTGTGTGGTTGGAGTGGCTGGAGTAACTGTGAAAAGTGTTAAAAAGCTTAATATTTTAAAAAGTAGAAATAGTAGAAAAAAAATTGAAGAAGTCCCATCATTAGTTGAAAGAGCGGAACAATTTTTTCAAAAATGATTTTTTTTTTCAAATTGTTTTTTTTTAACCACTTCACAACCACCTGCCGCCGAATAACGGCGACAAGGTGGTTGCTTAACTCTGGGAGGACGTTATATAACGTCCTCCCTTAGAATCTCGGGCGCGCACACGCAAACGACTGTGCTCGCCGGGTCCACCGGACCCGTAGCAACACAGATCGAGGTAAATGGCCAATGACAGCGGCCTTTTACCATGTGATCGCGCCGTCCAATGACGGCGCGATCACAATGTAAACAAACTGGGGTCAGGACAAGTTCATCTCTCTCCTCTCCTCACACCGATGCAGCGTGAGAGGAGAGACATTACTGCCACACAGTGCCGCACAGTGAGTCAATCTTGATTTTTCCTGTGCCCAGCTGTGCCCAACAGTGCCAAACAGTGCCCAAAAGTGCCCCAAAGTGCCATCTGTGCCACATCTGTGCCACATCTGTGCCATCTGTGCCACATCTGTGCCACATCTGTGCCACCTGTGCCACCTGTGCCACACCAGTGCCACACCAGTGCCACACCAGTGCCACCAGAGCCACACCAGAGCCACACCAGTGCCACCAGAGCCACACCAGTGCCACCAGAGCCACACCAGGGCCACACCAGTGCCACACCAGTGCCACCTGTGCCCATCAGTGCCACCTGTGCCCATCAGTGCCACCTGTGCCCATCAGTGCTCATCTGCGCCACTGCAGTGCCACATCAGTGCCGCCTGTGCCCACCAGTGCCACCAGTGCCGCCTGTGCCCACCAGTGCCGCCTGTGCCCACCAGTGCCACCAGAGCCACACCAGTGCACACCAGAGCCACACCAGAGCCACACCAGTGCACACCAGAGCCACACCAGTGCACACCAGAGCCACACCTGTGCCCATCAGTGCCACCTGTGCCCAGTGCCACCTGTGCCCAGTGCCACCTGTGCCCATCAGTGCCACTGCAGTGCCGCCTGTGCCCACCAGTGCCGCCTGTGCCCACCAGTGCCACCAGAGCCACACCAGTGCCACACCAGTGCACACCAGAGCCACACCAGTGCACACCAGAGCCACACCTGTGCCCATCAGTGCCACCTGTGCCCAGTGCCACCTGTGCCCATCAGCGCCACTGCAGTGCCACATCAGTGCCGCCTGTGCCCACCAGTGCCGCCTGTGCCCACCAGTGACACCAGAGCCACACCAGTGCACACCAGAGCCACACCAGTGCACACCAGAGCCACACCTGTGCCCATCAGTGCCACCTGTGCCCATCAGTGCCACCTGTGCTCATCAGCGCCACATCAGTGCCGCCTGTGCCCACCAGTGCCACCCGTGCCCACCAGTGCCGCCCGTGCCCACCAGTGCCGCCTGTCCCCACCAGTGCCGCCTGTGTGCTAATCAGTGCCACCAGAGCCACACCAGTGCCACTACAGTGCACACCAGTGCTACCTGTGCCACATCAGTGCCGCCTGTGCCCACCAGTGCCACCACAGTGCTCTGCAGTGTAGCCTCACCAGCCACCAGCATGGCAAAAAAATTCTTTACTTGTGAGGAGGCCTACCAGCGTCTAATCATGACCGATGAGAGCAGCGAGGAGTCCCAGTCCGATTCGGATTCAGCCTATGAACCCATTACAGACAGTGGGTCTGATACAGAATCAGAAGAGGAATGTGTGCCCGTAAAAACAAGGGGTTCTGGCGTGGGGAAGCGGCCTACTACCAGCAGCACAGTGCCGTCCACCTCAAGTGCAGTGCCGTCCACCTCAAGCGCAGTGCCGTCCACCCCAAGCGCAGTGCCGTCCACCCCAAGCGCAGTGCCACTGCAACAAAGGCCAGGCACCAGTAGGGTGTCATCTCAGCCCCAAAGGGATAGGGGCCATGCCAGCCTTCCCTATGGCCTTCAAAACCCCCTGTGGCTTCCCCCTAATTCCGGAGCAGCAAATATCCCCCCTTTCACCGCCCAGCCAGGTGTCCAGGTGAACACCGATGGTTTTTCCATGCTCGATTTTTTTCATTTAGTATTCACCGAAGACTTACTATCCTCCATTGTGGCCCAGTGCAACCTCTACGCACAGCAGTACATCGTAAGCAACCCTGGGTCTAGTTACGCCCGTCCCTTTGAGTGGAGAGAACTTACCGTAGAGGAATTAAAAATTTTCCTAGGCCTAACTTTTACTATGGGACTCTCAAAAAAAAAAACAACTGTACTCCTACTGGTCTACCAAACCCATCCACCACATGCCACTCTTCTCATCCATTATGCCAAGATCCCGATACCTAATGATTATGCGGTTCCTCCACTTTAATGACAACACCCAGTGCCCTCCCCGAAATGACCCAGCTTTTGACAAACTATATAAAATTCAGCCACTCCTAAATTTTTCCCAGTTGTATATCCCTGAACAGAATATCTCCGTGGATGAGTCCCTTATAAAATTCTCAGGCAGGCTGTGCATTAAACAGTTTATCCCCAGCAAAAGGGCCCGATATGGTGTTAAAATGTACAAGCTATGTGACCGAGCTACGGGGTACATCTACGCCTTCCTGGTGTACGAAGGGAAGGACTCCCAACTGCATCCCCCTGAATGCCCAGAGTACATCGGAGTCAGCAGAAAAGTGGTCTGGGAGCTTATCTATCCACTCCTTGGAAAGGGATACCACCTTTATGTGGATAATTTTTATACCAGCTTGCCCCTGTTCCACAATCTTTACCGGAGGGACACCCCAGCATGTGGCACAGTAAGACCCAATAGAAAAGGCTTCCCACAAAAACTCGTCAATGAGAAGCTACGACGAGGGGAGACGGCATCATTGAGGAACCAGGAGATATTGGCTGTCAGGTGGAGGGACAAACGAAACGTCCACATGCTCACTTCAATCCACAACGACACCTACGTTGAAGTCCCCAAAAGAAACGGCACAATCCAGAAACCAGCTTGTGTCTACGATTATAATTTGTTTATGGGGGGAGTGGACCTCAACGATCAGATGATTGAACCCTATCTTCCCACAAGAAAATCCCGCCACTGGTATAAGAAAGTGTCCCTTTATTTTTTTAGTTTGGCCATGTATAACACTTATGTTATTTACAAAAAATCAACAGAGAACCCCGTATCCTATCTACTCTGCCAAGAAGAAGTTATCTCCGCCCTTTTGTACCCTGAAAGCCCACCAGAAAATATTCGCTCTGATTCCGTAAGCAGACTCCACGAGCGCCACTTCCCTGAGAAAGCCGTCCCCCGTGAAACAGGCTACAGACGTCAGAAGAGATGTCGGGTGTGCTCCAGAGGAGGAATTCGAAGAGACACCGTGTATTATTGTCCCGATTGTCCCTCCCAACCAGGCCTCTGTATAGGCAAATGTTTCCGCCGTTACCATACGTTTCTACACTATTAGGGAAGTATGGTAAATGCAATTCTCATTTCCTGTCATTTTCCTCCACACCCCTTATGCCACTGCACTGAACTGTACATACCTCTGCCTTCTCCGGAACCGACCTTGGACTGTTATACGACCACGCTTTTGCCTAACGCTAAACATACCTCTGCTTTCTCCGGAACTGACCCTGGCCTGTTATACGGCCACTCTTCTGCCTAACGCTAAACTGTACCTACCTCTACTTTCTCCGGAACTGACCCTGGCCTGTTATACGACCACTCTTCTGCCTAACGCTTAACTGTACCTACCTCTGCCTGCTCTGGAACTGACCCTGGACTGTTTGACCACGTTTTTTGCCTGCCTCTTGGATTGATCTTTTACCCTGCTATGCTAGTGGGAACACAGGGGTCTCACATATGTGAGGGGCTCCAGAATTGTTTTTCTGGATGAAGAAAACTATTTTTTAGTTTTCTCATTCCCGGATTAGGGTCTGGAGACTCAGAGGCTTCAAAGAGATTTGGGTGGGAGAAGCCTCTACCCCTGTCCCCATTCTTTCCTGGCCTGCTACTTGGACCATGTTCCTGCTTATTACCAGGACCAATATTATGGCACTACTGGCAATGTCTCTACTTGCACTGACCCTAGACTGTATATGGACAGTATTCCTGCCTGTAGTGACTATGGACAATATTCCTGTCTGCTGCCTGGACAATTCCATTCACTGTCGCTGACCACGTCCCTGCCTGCTGCCTGGATCAGGGCTCTCCTCCTGTGGACAATTGCACTACTAAAACCACAGGTAATCTTTTTTTTTACCGTTTACTCAGCAGAATGTATTTTAGGGTGTAATTCTTGGTATGTACATGCTGTGTTAGAAATATGAAGGGCCTTCAAAAATGTGATAGATTGTAAGGAAATTGGATGTGTAATTTATGTCCCTAGAACACCTGATGGTGCTTCTTGGATGTTGGGCCTCTATGTGGCCAGGCTGTTAAAAAAGCTCACACATGTGGTATTGCCATATTCAGGAGGAGTAGCAGAATATATTTTGAGGTGTCATTTTTGCTATGTACATGCTATGTGTTGAAAATATCTTATAAATGGACAACTTTGTGTAAAAAAAATGCGTTTTCATTTTTTTCCACATTTTCGAAAAACTTCTGGAAAAAAATTAACCTTTCAAAAGACTCATTATGCCTCATAGATTATACGTTGAGGTCTTAGCTTTCCAAAATGGGGTCACTTTGTGGGCGTTTCCATTGTCCTGGTGCTCCAGGGCCTTCAAAAGTGTAATAGGTGGTTGAGAGATTAGATGTGTAATTTATGCTCCTAGAACGCCTGAAGTTGCTACTTCAGTGTTGGACCTCTGTATGTGGCCAGGATGTATAAAAGTCTCACACATGTGGTATCGCCATACTCAGGAGGAGCAGCATAATATATTTTGGGGTGTCATTTTTGCTGTGTACATGCTATGTGTTGGAAATATCCTATAAATGGACAACTTTGTGTAAAAAAATTGCGTTTTAATTTTTTTTCCACATTTTCCAAAAACTTCTGGAAAAAAATGATCCATTCAAAAGATTCATTATGCCTCATAGATTATACGTTGGGGTGTTAGCTTTCCAAAATGGGGTCACTTTGTGGGCGTTTCCATTGTCCTGGTGCTCCAGGGCCTTCAAAATTGTAATAGGTGGTTGAGAGATTAGATGTGTAATTTATGCTCCTAGAACGCCTGAAGTTGCTACTTCAGTGTTGGACCTCTGTATGTGGCCAGGCTGTATAAAAGTCTCACACATGTGGTATCGTCATACTCAGGAGGAACAGCAGAATATATTTTGGGGTGTCATTTTTGCTGTGTACATTCTATGTGTTGGAAATATCCTATAAATGGACAACTTTGTGTAAAAAAATTGCGTTTTAATTTTTTTTCCACATTTTCCAAAAACTTCTGGAAAAAAATGATCCATTCAAAAGATTTATTATGCCTCATAGATTATGCGTTGGGGTGTTAGCTTTCCAAAATGGGGTCACTTTGTGGGCGTTTCCATTGTTCTGGTGCTCCAGGGCCTTCAAAAGTGTAATAGGTGGTTGAGAGATTAGATGTGTAATTTATACTCCTAGAACGCCTGAAGTTGCTACTTCAGTGTTGGACCTCTGTATGTGGCCAGGCTGTATAAAAGTCTCACACATGTGGTATCGCCATACTCAGGAGGAGCAGCAGAATATATTTTGGGGTGTAATTTTTGCTGTGTACATGATATGTGTTGGAAATATCCTATAAATGGACAACTTTGTGTTTAAAAAATTGCGTTTTAATTTTTTTTCCACATTTTCCAAAAACTTCTGGAAAAAAATGAACCGTTCAAAAGACTCATAATGCCTCATAGATTATACATTGGGGTGTTAGCTTTCCAAAATGGGGTCACTTTGTGGGCGTTTCCATTGTCCTGGTGCTCCAGGGCCTTCAAAAGTGTAATAGGTGGTTGAGAGATTAGATGTGCAATTTATGCTCCTAGAACGCCTGAAGTTGCTACTTCAGTGTTGGGCCTCTGTATGTGGGCAGGCTGTATAAAAGTCTCACACATGTGGTATCGCCATACTCGGGGGGAGCAGCAGAATATATTTTGGGGTGTCATTTGTGGAATGTACATGCCATGTGAGAGAAATAACCTGTTATAATGACAATTTGGTGTGAAAAAAATAAATAATAATAATAATCTTAATTTTGCAAAGAATTGTGGGAAAAAATGACAACTTCAAAAAACTAACTATGCCTCTTACTAACTACCTTGGAATGTCTACTTTCCAAAAAGGGGTCATTTGGGGATATTTGTACTTTACTGGCTTGTTAGGGTCTCAAGAAATGAGATAGGCTGTCAGTACATCAGGTGTGATCAAATTGATCAATTTTCAGTAATTAGCACCATAGCTTGTAGACCCTATAACTTTCACCCAGACTAAATAATATCCACTAATTTGCATTATTTTTACCAAATATATGTAGCAGTATACATTTTTGGCCAAATTTATGAGGAAAAATTACTTATTTGCAAAATTTTATAATAGAAATGAAGAAAAATGCATTTTTTTACAAAATTTTCGGTCTTTTTTCATTTATAGCGAAAAAAATAAAAACCGCAGAGGTGATCAAATACCACCAAATAAAAGCTCTATTTGTGTGAAAAAAGGACGGAAATTTCATATGGGTACAGTGTTGCATGACTGAGTAATTGTCATTTTATTGATTTTTTTTTCAAAAATGATTTTTCTTTATAATGTTTTTTTTAAAAAAAAAATTTTTGGAAAAATAAATTTTTGAATTTTTTTTTTAAAAAAAACATAAAAAAAAGTAAGCAAAGTTGAACATTAGAAATGCCTTAGAGAAATAAGAGGCAATGTGCATTGTCTTTCCCCCCAGACACCCCAACTGGGAACATACTGTGTCCTGAGGGAAAGACAACACAGCCAACCTCCATGTTACAACAATTTGTGATACAGAAACTCCCCTCAGAGCTGTGTGGGAGGAGCTATAATTCCCTCAGCATTGCCAAGGAAACCAATGTTTGTTTATGCAGGCTCTAACCATCATTAGTTGAAAGAGCGGAACAATTTTTTCAAAAATGTTTTTTTTTCAAAATGATTTTTGTTTTCAAAAAATATATATTTTTTTTAAATGATGTTTTTTCAAAAATATTTTTTTTTCAAAAATTATTATATATATTTTTTTTTATTATTTTTTTTTTAAAATGTATTATTTTTATTTGTCAAAAATTAAAAAAAAAATACTTTTTATTTTTTCATGGGGGGGGGGGTCATAAACAGCGGAAAAAAGTATCCATCATATTACAGTACATGGTAATTAATTTACAGATAACAGAATCAAAAGAGTAAACAAAGTTGAACATTAGAAATGCCTTAGAGAAATAAGAGGCGACGTGCATTGTCTTTCCCCCCAGACACCCCAACTGGGAACATACTGTGTCCTGAGGGAAAGACAACACAGCCAACCTCCATGTTTACAACAATTCGTGATACAGAAATTCCCCTCAGAGCTGTGTGGGAGGAGCTATAGGTCCCTCAGCGTTGCCAAGGAAACCAATGTTTGTTTATGCAGCCTCTAACCACAGGTCACAGTATTTTCAGCCTCTCCTGAATTTTTGCCATTCTTCAAACGGTCGTATTTTAAAAACTATAAATCCTACAGCGAAGAGCTTTATATTTTGAGAATCACAAGACCCAGACCTACATTTTGATATATAGTATGTCTCTGAAATATTAAAATTGAACGCACAGTCGCAGTTTAGAAATTGCCCTTTGAATTTGAAGTGTCTACAGGGGAGTTTCAATGAAAGTCAATGGGTGGCGTGAGTTGCAAACAAATCATCATATTGTGAAAACTGTAAGGACTATGGCTTAGCCGTGGACACGTGTAGTGGCAGCAGGGATAGCTGAACGTTTTGATATAAAATTTGTGTAGGTGGGTTTAAAAATGAGGGAGTGGTGGCAGGTTAGAAATCATGTCCTGATTTTTCAGATTTTGTCAGCTCACACTCTAGTTTCGCAATTCATTCCTATGGGACAAATTTTGCTGCAAAAACAACGATATTTCATGAATGATTTGGCGAAACGTTCCACAAAGTAATAGCACACCATTCGAGAACAATCCGCACGTTTCGGTATATTACTTGTCTATGTAGTGTAAAAACTGTGGGAGGAGTTAGGGTGGTAAAATTTGGCTATAATAAGAATAATAATATATATGTGAGATAACAATAAGTGCTCTTGCTTTGCAAGAACACTTAATAATATATATGTGAGATAACAATAAGTGCTCTTGCTAGGCAAGAACACTTAATAATAATAACTAGAAAAGCTACAATTTCTGGGGAAATTGTGTGACGTGTTCTTGCCTCCACCAGTAGTCTACAACTGGAGTGGGCGGAGTAACTGGGTGGAGTGGCTTGAGCAACTGTTGTGTGGCTGGAGTAACTGTGAAAAGTGTTAAAAAGCTTAATATTTTAAAAAGTAGAAAAAAAATCTAAGTCCCATCATTAGCTGAAAGAGCAGAACATTGTTTTCAAAAATGTTTTTTTTTAATGATTTTTTTTCAATTTTTTTAAATGATTTAAAAAAAATGTTTTCAAATTATTGATTTTTTTTTCAAAAATTTAAAATTTTTGAAAAAAATAAATTTTGAAAAAAAAAACACATAAAAAAAAGTAAGCAAAGTTGAACATTAGAAATGCCTTAGAGAAATTAGAGGCGACGTGCATTGTCTTTCCCCCCAGACACCCCAACTGGGAACATACTGTGTCCTGAGGGAAAGACAACACAGCCAACCTCCATGTTACAACAATTTGTGATTCAGAAACTCCCCTCAGAGCTGTGTGAGAGGAGCTATAATTCCCCTCAGAACTGTGTGAGAGGAGCTATAATTCCCCTCAGAGCTGTGTGAGAGGAGCTATAATTCCCCTCAGAGCTGTGTGGGAGGAGCTATAGGTCCCTCAGCGTTGCCAAGGAAACCAATGTTTGTTTATGCAGGCTCTAACCACAGGTCACAGGATTTTCAGCCTCTCCTAAATACTTGCCATTCTTCAAATGGTCGTATTTTAAATCACAAGACCCAGACCTACATTTTAATATATAGTATGTCTCTGAAATATTAAAATTGAAGGCACAGTCGCAGTTTAGAAATTGCCCTTCAAATTTGAAGTGGCTGGAGGGGAGTTTCAATGAATGTCAATGGGTGGCGTGAGTTGCAAACAAATCATCATACTGTGAAAACTGTAAGGACTATGGCTTAGCCGTGGACACGTGTAGTGGCAGCAGAGATAGCTGAACGTTTTGATATAAAATTTGTGTAGGTGGGCTTAAAAATGAGGGAGTGGTGGCAGGTTAGAAATCATGTCCTGATTTTTCAGATTTTGTCAGCTCACACTCTAGTTTCGCCATTCATTCCCATGGGACAAATTTTGTCGCAAAAACGATGATATTTCGTGAACGATTCGGTGAAACGTTCCACAAAGTAATAGCACACCAATTGGGAACAATCCGCACGTTTCGATATATTACTTGTGTAGCGGCCTCACCTCTCTCTCTTGCTCTATTGGTTATATGGCTGTTGTCTAGGGGTACCTGAGAGAGAAATAAAACACACCATGGCCCATGTCCTCCGTAACTGGGAGGTGAAGGCCAGAAGATTGGGCTTTTGTGTAGGTGTCCTAGAGTCAAGTCCAGTCCTTCGTCCCTGACTCCTTTGCTTTAGTAACCCAAGTTCCACACAGTGAATAGGTACAACTCAGTTTTATTTTTCTTGCCAAGCAATAAAACAATCTTTCTCCTTTGGAAAATGGGGACAGATCGAGGCACAATCCTTTCCCTTCTTGCTGCTGCCCACTGTGCTGTCACCAGTGGTGAATAGTCACTGCCACTGACAAGGTAATATAGAACGTGAATTACCTTCGCTCACTTTGCCCCTGTCAGGGGAAGAAATACGTCCAAGGGAGAAGTGGAGGCCTCTCCGTCACCAGCGATGCTGCGCCGGGCTCTTCAGAGAAGTTACTGTGCACCAGTCCTCACAAACTCAGACACGGGCACCCAAGGAGTTAGGGCCCCCTCGGATTCCTCCACCCTCGCAAAACTCAGTCGAAGGTACTGAACCCCAGGCATCCGCCATAGTACCTCACCCCAGGCTAAAGGTGCCTGAGATGGACTCCATCCCTGCTCCAGCTAGGCCAAGGGCGCCTAGGCCTGAAACACCGGAACGCCAGCACCCAAGCTGAAGGTGCCTGGGTTCGGCCGTGTCCTCCGACTCTCTCCCTAAAATCAGGGCATCCGCCCCTTTTATGACCCCTCCCTTTGCGTCACAGCGGGTTCCCCGCCCCGCTGTACCAGCTCCAGGTGAGGACAAAAAGGCACAGTTTGCGGTGTGAGTTCAGCTCCGGCCCAAGGCAACAATGCCACCTGTAGGCCCCAAGGAACCCCACACCACCAGAGTCCTCACATAAATTCAAACACCCGCTACACTCTCCCCCTGGTGATTTGACACTGGTCCCCAGTGTCTGGTACAAACTCACATCCCACAAGGGTGATGACATAAGTTCAGCCCAGAAACTAAACTACACAATTTAGCCCTGAATTATGCCAAGACCTGAATGGGGAAGGGAAAACTTAAAACAATATAACTATAAAACTTTTCAATAAAACATTTTAAATATCTCACACATTTACATTCCTCCCTCTGGCTATCTAAGAACCACCCACTCTCAGTAGTCTTGACAGACGAGTCTCCTGCAGAGGGAAAGAAAAGAAACATACATCCTACCAACATGTGTGTTTGCTTGGAATGAATGGGTCTATCCTAGAAGAAACCCACTCACTCCAATAAGTGCTGCATAATGTCAAAAAAAAAAACAACCGTTGCGCAACACTGCCACCTGGTGACAGAGCCGTGGTCAAGACACTCATCACTTCCAGACGAACTTTCCCCTTGAACATTTTCTCTGTGACCCTACACTATCTAAAACCCAAGATCACTGATTTCTTTTTAAGTGCCAGGAGAAGGAGGGAGAACAAACAAAAACAGCTCCCATATCTCCAACGAGTAGAACTGCCTAAATATAAAAAAAAAACTAGGGCACAGTCCCTGTGTTCAAGAGAAGGCACTCCGGAAAGTTCAGTCAGGAATAGAAAAGAAAAGCACACGGGAGTCTTTTTCCCTCACAGGTAAAACTTTGGATGAGGCAGTGATATAGGCTTCAAACGATCATCAAAAGCCTCCACATGGTACTCAATACTTTTTCCTTCTTTGCGGCAGATCACCACTTTGTCCGCATGAATGTGTCTTCCCAGCATCCATTTAGCTTTACAGTCCTGAAACTTCTTGGTGACCGTTGGTGAACAGGAAAGGTACCGCCGTGCTTGCTGTACTTTCAGTTTGTCCCATACAAAGGTATCATACCATCTTTGCCGAAAGACCTCAACCTCATAGAGCAGTTCCCAAGGCAGATACAGGTATTCCCACCCATATTCCTGAGCAACCTTCTGGCCAAAGAGACGCTGCAGCCTTGACAAAGGTGGCATAGTAGCTCGGTTTCCTTCTCCAGGTGGAAAAATCGCTTCTGGGGGCCTCTACCCGGGGCGTACTATCTCCAGTAGACATGGGCAAGTCCCTTGTGACACAGGACAAGGGTAGCTTCATTTTGTCCCATCCCTTCTGTTGGAAGATTTCGTCTATCTCCCCATCATCGCCATTGTCAGACAATGAATCCAGGTCAGAGGTGTCGTAGCACTCAGCGGGCAGATAATTCCCAGTCACGGAACTATCCCCCTTGACGGCCTCTACCGACTGTGGACTACCGCCACTTTCTACCACACAGACAGTCCCAACCCCTGGCTCACCTGGACCTTTAAACAAGCATGGATGTCCAGGACGTTGTCTACCGAATCCAACCAGGTCAGGCAAGCAGTGGGGCGAAGCTCTTCCACAGCCACACGAGGCCATCACTAGGCCGACTTTTCTCTTCGGTGGCTGGAGCAGGGAGCTGCTGGTGACCGAGGCAGCATCCTCGGATTTCTCTCTTTTCACTTCCGCTTGGGCAGTCCCTTCGCCCGGATCAGTGCGCACGGGGAACGCACCAGCATCGATCTCTCCCTCCGGAGTGGCAGTCCCTGTGAGGTAGTTGAGGTGGAAAGCCCGAGGATTTTCTGTGGATGGTTCCACCTCGAAGAGGAATTCTTTGCAGACCTCACAGCGCCTGAACGGCTTCAGCTGGACCACCAGTCCCGAACAGCCGGGACAGATCACACCGAGGGCTTCCATGTCTGTACAGGTAAAGAGAGCCAATCGACCCCGGGGCCTTAGTCTTATCCCCGTATCCATAATCGGACCAGCCAGAGAAGACATATCCGCAAAGGAAGGAACAGAAATCAACGGAGCACTTGAAGCCATCTTCTCTCTTTGCTGCTCCATTGCGCACTGACCCACCTGCGCCAGAATCTCCACGTGCGTACCTCCACGTGGCCAGACTCCTTCCACCTTCTGCACTTGTTTGCGGGCTTCTCACTTGTTCGCCGTCTTTTCCCTTGCCCCGCCCACGAACTACACAGTTATGGGTTGCCTCGTGGTGCGTTGGCCAATATGGCCGACCTACACGGAACTCCTCCAGGCAGCAAAGTTCAATTTCAGACACCATACACATATCCCGGATACGATGCCCCCACGTGTAGCGGCCTCACCTCTCTGTCTTGCTCTATCGGTTATATGGCTGTTGTCTAGGGGTACCTGAGAGAGAGATAAAACACACCACGGCCCATGTCCTCCGTAACTGGGAGGTGAAGGCCAGAAGATTGGGCTTTTGTGTAGGTGTCCTAGAGTCAAGTCCAGTCCTTCGTCCCTGACTCCTTTGCTTTAGTAACCCAAGTTCCACACAGTGAATAGGTACAACTCAGTTTTATTCTTCTTGCCAAGCAATAAAACAATCTTTCTCCTTTGGAAAATGGGGACAGATCGAGGCACAATCCTTTCCCTTCTTGCTGCTGCCCACTGTGCTGTCACCAGTGGTGAATAGTCACTGCCACTGACAAGGTAATATAGAACGTGAATTACCTTCGCTAACTTTGCCCCTGTCAGGGGAAGAAATCCGTCCAAGGGAGAAGTGGAGGCCTCTCCGTCACCAGCGATGCTGGTGCCGGGCTCTTCAGAGAAGTTACTGCGCACCAGTCCTCACGAACTCAGACACGGGCACCCAAGGAGTTAGGGCCCCCTCGAATTCCTCCACCCTCGTGTAACTCAGTCGAAGGTACTGAGCCCCAGGCATCCGCCATAGTACCTCACCCCAGGCTAAAGGTGCCTGAGATGGACTCCATCCCTGCTCCAGCTAGGCCAAGGGCGCCTAGGCCTGAAACACCGGAACGCCAGCACCCAAGCTGAAGGTGCCTGGGTGCGGCCGCGTCCTCCGACTCTCTCCCTAAAATCAGGGCATCCGCCCTTTTATGACCCCTTCCTTTGCGTCACAGCGGGTACCCCGCTCCGCTGTACCAGTTCCAGGGGAGGACAAAAAGGCACAGTTTGCGGTGCGAGTTCAGCTCCGGCCCAAGGCAACAATGCCACCTGTAGGCCCCAAGGAACCCCACACCACCAGAGTCCTCACATAAATTCAAACACCCGCTACACTTGTCTATGTAGTGTAAAAACTGTGGGAGGAGTTAAGGTGGTAAAATTTGGCTATATTAAGAATAAGAATAAGAATAATATATATGTGAGATAACAATAGGTGCTCTTGCTATGCAAGAACACTTAATAAGAACTAGAAAACTACAATTTCTGGGGAAATTGTGTGAAGTGTTCTTTCCTCCACCAGTAGTCTACAAATGGAGTGGGCGGAGTAACTGGGTGGAGTGGCTTGAGCAACTGTTGTGTGGTTGGAGTGGCTGGAGTAACTGTGAAAAGTGTTACAAAGCTTAATATTTTAAAAAGTAGAAATAGTAGAAAAAATGTAAGAAGTTCCATCATTAGCTGAAAGAGTGGAATAATTTTTTCAAAAATGTTTTTTTTTTTAAATGTTTTTTTTTTTTCAAAATGATTTTTGTTTTCAAAAAATATTTATATTTTATTTAAATGATTTTTTTTAAAAAAAATTTTTTTTTATTTTTTCTTCAAATTTTTATTTTTTTTTTATTCTTTTTTTTTAATGGGGGGGGGGGTCATAAACAGCGGAAAACAGTATCCATTGTATTACAGTACATAGGAGAGGTACACAGTAATTCATTGACAGATAACAGAATCAAAAGAGTAAGCAAAGTTGAACATTAGAAATGCCTTAAAGAAAAAAGAGGCGACGTGCAATTGCATTTCCCCCCAGACACCCCAACTGGTTCCCTGGACTGGTTGTCTTGAGGGAAAGACAACACAGCCAACCTCCATGTTACAACAATTTGTGATACAGAAACTCCACTCTGAGCTGTGTGGGAGGAGCACTAATGCTATAATTCCCCTCAGAGCTGTGTGGGAGGAGCTACAATTCCCCTCAGAGCTGTGTGAGAGGAGCTACAATTCCCCTCAGCGTTGCCAGGAAACCAATGTTTGTTTATGCAGGCTCTAAGGTCACAGTATTTTGCCTCTCCTGAAAACTTGGCATTCTTCAAATGGTCGTATTTTAAAAACTATGAATCCTAACGCGAAGAGCTTTATATTGTGAAAATCACAAGACCTACATTTTGATATATAGTATGTCTCTGAAATATTAAAATTGAAGGCACAGTCGCAGTTTAGAAATTGCCCTTCAAATTTGAAGTGGCTGAAGGGGAGTTTCAATGAATGTCAATGGGTGGCGTGAGTTGAAAACAAATTGTCATACTGTGAAAACCGTGGACACGTGTAGTGGCAGCAGGGATAGCTGAACGTTTTGATATAAAATTTGTGTAGGTGGGCTTAAAAATGAGGGAGTGGTGGCAGGTTAGAAATCATGTCCTGATTTTTCAGATTTTGCCAGCTCACACTCTAGTTTTGCCATTCATTCCTATGGGACAAATTTCACCCCAAAAATTACGATATTACGTGAACCATTCGGCGTAACGTTCCACAAAGAAATAGCACACCAATCGGGAACAATCCGCACGTTTTGGTATATTACTTGTTTATGTAGTGTAAAAACTGTGGGAGGAGTTAGGGTGGTAAATTTGGCTATAATAAGAATAAGAATAAGAACTAGAAAAGCTACAATTTCTGGGGAAATTGTGTGACGTGTTCTTGCCTCCACCAGTAGTCTACAACTGGAGTGGGCGGAGTAACTGGGTGGAGTGACTTGAGCAACTGTTGTGTGGTTGGAGTGGCTGGAGTAACTGTGAAAAGTGTTAAAAAGATTAATATTTTAAAAAGTAGAAACAGTAGAAAAAAATTGAAGAAGTCATGGGACTTAGTTGAAAGAGCGGAACAATTTTAAAAAATGTTTTTAAAAAAAAAAAAAAAAATTTTTCAAAATATATAATTTTTTTTAATTTTTAACCACTTCAATACCATGCACTTATACACCTTCCTGCCCAAGCCAATTTTGAGCTTTCAGCGCTGTCGCAATTTGAATGACAATTGCGCGGTCATGCTACACTGTACCCAAACACATTTTTTATCATTTTGTTCCCACAAATAGAGCTTTCTTTCGGTGGTATTTGATCGCCTCTGCGATTTTTATTTTTTGCACAACAAATAAAAAAAAGCGATTTTTTTAAAAAAAAAATAAGTTTTTTTTTGTTTCTGTAAATTTTTTTTGTAAATAAGGCGGCACCGGGGAAAAAAATAGTGGGAGGAAATTGGATAAAAAAAGATAAAGCACAGTTAAGAGATATAATAAAAAGAGGGAAAACTATACCATTTCAGGAATTAAGACATAGGGGGTAATTTACTATAGCGCCGCGGCGCTAATTAGCGCAAATTGCCGCAAATTCACGCAAATTTGCGCAAATTGCCGCAAATTTGCGCTAATTAGCGCAAATCGCGGCGATTTGCGCTAATTAGCGTTAAAACGGTATTCACTATAGCGCTGGAGAAAAAATACTTACCAAATCGAATTTACTATAGCTCCCAGAATCCAAATAGCGCCCAAATCCTTAGGCTCCATGTACACAGAAGCTCAAAAACGGTCGTTTTTAAAGCAGCAGAAAAAGCTAGCTTTTATCAGCGTTTATCAGCGTTTTTTTACTAGCTTTTATTAGCGTTTTTCAGTGTAGCTTTTTTTAGCTTTTAAAAAAAATATATATATATTTTTTTTTTCAATGGACCAAAAAACGCGAAAAAACGCTCGCGGCCAGCGTTTTTGAGCGTTTATGAGCGTTTTTCTGCGTTTTTCGTTTTTGCCTTTTTTTCTGCCGAAAAACGGCACTTTGAACGCAAATTTCTTGTGTTCAGAAAAAAGCCCATTAACTCCACTGCTCATTAAAGCTAAAAAACGTTATGTGTACATGAACACATAGGCTAACATAGAGTGCAGTTAATGGGCTTTTTAAAAAAACGGCAAAACGCTCATTAACTGCAGTTTATCAGCTTCTGTGTACATGGAGCCTTACTCTACTAAAAGCTGGAGTTGTGCACATGAAAATAATGTTTACAGCTTGATATAATTAAATGGTACTGAAATATGCGGTATATTATTTAAAGATAATCTGCTTTTAAACTGTGTGAGAAAGTGATTTCTACACTGAAATATCTTTAAAAGTCTGAGAAGTAAAAAAATGCCCGTTTTTGGACAACTATTTGCAAGCTAAACTGGGCATGACCAGAGCTAATATAACTCAAATTTTAACTCAAGTGACTTTTTTCACAAGAGTTATAGTAAATACCGAAATGAGAGCTAATTAAAGAGCATGTTTTGGAAGTGAAAATCTGAGCTATTTTAGTCCAATGCAAGTTTTAGCCATTGATTCTAATGATACAATTGTAACTTTCACAAATAAATCCTTTTAATGTTGAGATGAAATGTATCTTTCTCTGAAATAAATTTTCCTTTGCAACAATGTTGCTTCTAATTAAAATATTTTGTTTTTAAAGAAAGCTAGAATGTGGAATGTTTTGATAAAATATATTTTTCTCTGTCACTTTCACTAGTTACTCTCCATCTCACACCAGTCTTTACCCAAACTCACACAGGTGTCTTTACAAACCACAATCAATACTGTTGCTGATGCAAATTTAAAATTAGTCACATTTTTTTTTGCTTTTTATTATTTCTAAATAATCATAATTTGAGCCCCAAAAATCTGATATGTGTTCCAACATCAGAAATAAAAATGTAATTCCCCAAAATTTGAGGGTAATATCACTATTCTAAACTCACCCTCAAAAAAACACCAAATATCACAGAATAAATCAAGAAGAATAACTCTTGAGTAATGTAATTCCATCACCTGTATGTCCAAAGAAATGCAGTATTTATGTGTATTTATGTTTAGGAGGATTCCACATGTGGCAGCTCTGTGGCTTAGAGGTTAGAACTTCTGCTTAGCATCCCTGAGTGTCTGGGTTCAAATCCCAAACATGCTGCTTCATGTAGAGAAGTTGTCTCATCTCCCAGGTCCTAAAACTATGTCTAAATCTTGTATTTATGTGTAGGAGGGTTCCACCACCACTGTAAATCTTGCCAGATACACAATTTAGCCCAAAGTATTGGGACGCCTGCCTTTACACACACATGAACTTTAATGGCAGCCCAGTCTTAGTCCGTAGGGTTAAAATTTGATTTGGCCCACCCTTTGCAACTAGAACAGCTTCTGGGAAGGCTGTCCACAAGGTTTAGTGTGTCTATGGGAATGTTTGATCATTCTTCCAGAAGTGTATTTGTGAGGCCAGGCACTGATGTTGGATGAGAAGTCCTGGCTCGCAGTCTCTGCTCTAATTCATCCCAAAGGGAGTTCTATCGGGTTGAGGTCAGGACTCTGTGCAGGCCAGTCAATTTTCTCCACCCCAAACTCACTCATCCATGTCTTTATGGACCTTGCTTTGTGCACTGGTGTGCAGTCATGTTGAAACAGGAAGGGGCCACCCCCAAACTGTTCCCACAAAGTTGGGACCATGAAATTGTCCAAAATGTCTCAGTATGCTCATGCCTTAAGAGTTCCCTTCACTGGAACTAAGGGGCCAAGCACAACCCCTGAAAAACAACCCCACACCATAATCCCCCTCCACCAAATGATTTGGACCAGTGCACAAAGCAAGGTCCATAAAGACATAGATGAGTGAGTTTGGGGTTGAGGAACTTGACTGGCCTGGACAGAGTCCTGACCTCAACCCGATAGAACACCTTGGGGATGAATTAGAGCAGAGACTGCAGGCCAGTGCCTGACCTCACAAATGCACTTGGAAGAATGGTCAAACATTCCCATAGACACACTCCTAAACCTTGTGGACAGCCTTCCCAGAAGAGTTGAAGCTGTTATAGCTGCAAAGGGTGGGCCAACTCAATATTGAACCCTACGGACTAAGACTGGGATGCGATTACAGTTCATGTGCGTTTAAAGGCAGGCGTCCCAATACTTAGGCCAATATATTGTATATTGCTTGGAGACACGGAACTTGGCTATGGACTTAGGGCTGGTTCACACCACAGAGATGCAGAGAACATGTGTGAGGCTGCCTGGTGGCAAAGTGGGCAGCAATTCTGTCTAGCAACACTGGGGTTGCTGGTTCAATTCCCCAACATGCTAATGCTTATGTTGAAGACATGCTGGTATTTTATTTGTCTCCTGTCAAAATAGTCTCTAATGTAAGAAAGTTTATTTTGGACTTTAGATTGGAAGCTCATTGGAGCCAGGGCCCGATGTTAATGTTTGTTAGCACTAATCATACCCAGGGACTTGGACATTTAAAATTGTAGGGTTTACACTGCACAGGTACATATGCTTAGAAAACTGTTGCTTTGTTTATGTGCATGCAAATGGACTTGGATCTTTGGCCTGTAGTTGGAGATTTGATGCACATAGCCAAGGGCTAACACAGTTGCAAATAGTATTATGTGTTCCTGCCCATCAGGTGAAATCACTTTAGACATACATGAAGAGACAGAGTGAAAGATACTGGTGGGCGTGTACTTCTAGTGGGCGTGTACTTCTAGTGGGCCTGTACTTCTATTGGGCGTGTATCAGGCCTGCAGTATGGGGGATCGTTTGGTCTGAGAAGGCCAGGTTTTTTGCTGTGATTTGTGGGGGGCGAAGGAATGATATTGTGCAGATTAACAAACCCCCCCAACTAGTGTTATTTGCTGAAATTCTTGTGCATTTTTTCAATCAAAAATTGTGTGTGTATTGTTCCTTTCTGACCATGCAAAATCGTTTGGAAGCATCTGCTGACCTTCTACTCTTGGATCTCATTGCTTAATCATGTACACAGAAATGCAGCTTCCAGCAGAACATGGTCACCAATGTATGTATATGTGGATTGTGGGGTGGGGGTGGGTGTTTTGAACATGTGTCTTTTTTAATATTATGTTGGAATGCTTTGTAAGAATGACTTGAGTATGTTTCTATATTCTTGCAGATAAAAATGTGATGTGTTGCCCGTTATACACTAAAAGTAAAGCTGTGTGCACTCTAAGGTTTTGACAAATCTTAGATTGTAAGCTCCTATGAGCAGGGCCTTTAAAATCCAATTGCTAAATGTAGCACCATGTATCCTGTCCAAATTTTTTTGAAGCTAGTAAATGAATGTACCTAATTTTGTTTCTGCTGGCAAAATAAAAGTACGTTTATTGAGCTTTGGTGTGTGTGTGCTTTTTTTTTTTTTTTTTTTTTTTTGGCAAAGTGCAAAATCCTTAATATTTTATTTCTATATGAATTTGTGCACCAAAAAATGAATCTCTTTGCCCTTGTTCACATTGATGCTACTTTGAAATCGCGCTACTTCACTTAAGCTAGCGCGATTTTAGGTACTACTTGATAGACATCTGTGTGGCTTCATACACAAATGTCTATTGAAGTCGCACCTGAAATTGGCAAAAGTAGTGCAGGAACTACTTTTGGAAATCGGTGCGGCGCCACAAAATTGGGGTTGCATCAATTGGAACAGTGCCATTGCCACCAATAGTCATGCAATTTGATTTCTGAAAGTGCATGACAAATCGCCCCAATGTAAACCTAGGCTTCAGCACACCTGCAAGTAAATGATAAAGGTGGAATCTTTATATATAACAGCTGTGGAGAATTGCAGGTAATGTATTCAGCTGGAGGATAGACAGTGTTGTATGGGTCAGCTCTGGTTCACAGTGGTGCGATTTGACATGTCAGATCGGTGGCAATTGCGCTGTTCTAATTGGTGTGATTTGTATTGATATAAGTGCAGAAACCTGCACAGATGTCTCTGATGTCCCCCCCCCCTCCTGCAGTCGGGACAGACATGCGGGAATGAAAATCGTATGAGTTCAGCTGAATGATTTCCTCCCGCTGTCAGTGTGAAGCAGAGCTCAAACTGGGCCTTTTGCCTTTGTAATTCACCTGCTGCTATGGCAGAGACACCATTCTTTTTCAAACTCCCTTAAGTTTACCTTCGAATATCATATGTAGAAATACAGATTTGCATATCTGCAAATAATCAAAAATAATAAATTCTAAGTGTGATTGAGATCAAATTTTCGCAGCTGCAATCAACAGAGCGTGGTTTCACCTCCTGACCCGGAAATGAGTCATTGTAATCACCCGGAAGTTCCTGTGCTGGTCAGAATCTCCATCTAGGTGGACATGGCGAGGTCCTCTTTAGCAAAGAGGAGGTGCTGCTGATTTGCCGGGTAAGTGTAGGATATGTACTTGTGCTTACTCAAGGTGGGGGTGGATTTGGTGTAGGTTGGCTTCATTGATTTGTTTGGTATCACTACACATTTGCTTCTGGCCCATGTGCACACATCACTACTTCCTGCATTTGTTCTGCTGATGTAAATCAGTAAAGACTATGCAAGTATAAATGAGAGCTCCTTTCTATTAAAATATATATGACTTGATTCACAGTTGGGCGACTTTTCATGATTCTCAATGATAACCATTCATATCTGTGCTACTTTAAGTCAGACCAACTTCAAAGTAGTCCTTGTACTACTTTGGTGTGACTTTCAGGCTCGGTTTCCACTAGTGCGACTTGTCATGCAACTTGGGACTGCAAAGTCGCATGACATGTCATACCCTATGATTTCCAATGAGTATGGTTCATATCTGTGCGACATCAAGTCGCAGCGACTTCAAAGTAGTCCCTGCACTACTTTGGACCCACTTTGATACAACTTGAGGTCCATAGACCTCAAGAATATACAGGCATTGCTCCAAGTCGCATCAAAATCGCGGCAAAATCATGCGAATTTAGGGTTGCAATAGTGGAAACAGAGCCTCATGTGACTTGAGGTACATAGGGCGCAATATTACACAGGCATTCCCAGAAGTTGGGGCCAAGTTGCAGCGACAAAGTGGCAGCAAATTAGGGTGACTTTCAGGTCGCAGCAGTGTGAAAGAGATTCAAGGATATCTTTGAATTTGGCCCTATTGTCACTTGTGCATCCTGAATGTGGGGAAAATTCATCCCTGCACTACCTTGGTTTGACTTTGATGCGATTTGAGGTCCATACACCACAAGATAACACAGACATTGCTTCAAGTCATGGCAAAGCTGTGCAATTTTAAGGTCGCACAAGTGCAAATGGAGCTTTATTCAAAAGGTGTTATTTAATCTCATTAGGTTACTTTCACACTTATGTGACTTTTCATGCAGCTTTGGACCTCAGAGTCGCATTAAAAGTTTCCCTCCCCCCCATGAGTTCCATTCATATCTATGCAACTTCACCCATGTTCACATAGCTCTGAATTGACATGTCAAATTGCAGGCCAAATCGGCGCCTATTGACGGCAATAGATCTGTCCGAATTGGTGCGACGCCACACAGATTCCCAAAAGTATTTCCTACACTACTTTGGGCGACTTCAGGAGGCGATTTCTTACCTCCCAACTTTTTGAGATGGGTATAAGGGACAACTATTAGCAAAAGTATGCAGGCATAGTACACACCTCCTAAAACACCTTCTTAAAGGAGAATTATTAATATACATATATATATTAGTTAAACCCCCAAGTGCTTTTTTTTAACAATAATATCCCTTTAGATTGGCTTTGAGAATTTACAAAGCAATTTAGAAATTAGATGAAAGATTTAGCGCTGGGAAACACTTTTTGAAAGATAAAAATTGCATTTTATATCAAACTATACAGATCAGAACAAAATGAGGGACAAATGAGGAGGAAAGAGGGACAGAGGGACTTTGGTCCAAATCAGGGACAGTTGAGACCTATGTGATTTCACTAGACATCTGTGCAGGAAAGTGCACTGATGTCTCTGAAATCGCTCACAAAGTCGGGCTGAGGCCCCTTTCACACTTGAGCGACTTTTCCTGAGACTTTGGTCATCAGAGTTGCATGACAAGTCATACCCCATGATTTTCAATGTGTACCATTTATATCTGTGCAACTTCAAGTCACACCGACTTCAAAGTAGTCCCTGTACTACTTTGGTCCGAATTTGATACGAGTTGACAGGCATTCCCTGTGATCGCAGAAAAAATGCAGACGGAAGTTTGTGCGCCTTTCCCTGCGACTCCTGCGTCCATAGACCTCAAGATTACACAGGCATTACTTAAAGTCGCATCAAAATCACACAAATTTCAGGTCGCACAAGTGTGAAAGGGGCCTAAGTCACTGTGCTGAGTACTATTATACCTAGAATATAAAGTAGTCCCACCATCAAACACTCAGCAGCATATGCTGAAAAGAGGCGAATGCCTATTAGCCAATGCCACATCAGCATGAGCATGGTTGTTACAATAATATTAAAGTGGTTGTAAACCCACTTAGACAACTTGCATCTATAGGTAAGCCTAGATTAAGGCTTACCTGTAGGTGCAAGAAATATCTCCTTAACCTACACACACTAGTAGATGTTTGTGCTACGCTCAATAGGCTAGTGGTCAGCACTTCTACCTTTTTTTTTTATTTATTATTTTTATTTTTCAAAAATTACTTTTTATTTTTTCATGGGGGGTTCATAAACATCGGAAAACAGCATCCATCATATTACAGTACATAGTAGAGGTACATAGTAATTCATTTACAGATAACAGAATCAAAAAAGTAAGCAAAGTTGAACATTAGAAATGCCTTAGAGTAATAAGAGGCGACGTGCATTGTCTTTTCCCCCCATATACCCCAACTGGTAACATACTGTGTCCTGAGGGAAAGACAACACAGCCAACCTCCATGTTACAACAATTTGTGATTCATAAACTCCCCTCTGAGCTGTGTGGGAGGAGCTATAGGTCCCTCAGCGTTGCCAAGGAAACCAATGTTTGTTTATGCAGGCTCTAACCACAGGTCACACACAGTATTTTCAGCCTCTCCTGAATTCTTGCCATTCTTCAAACGGTCGTATTTTAAAAACTATAAATCCTACAGCGAATAGCTTTATATTGTGAAAATCATAAGACCCAGACCTACATTTTGATATATAGTATGTCTCTGAAATATTAAAATTGAAGGCACAGTCGCAGTTTAGAAATTGCCCTTTGAATTTGAAATGTCTAGAGGGGAGTTTCAATGAAAGTCAATGGGTGGCGTGAGTTGCAAACAAAACATCATATTGTGAAAACTGTAAGGAATATGGCTTAGCCGTGGACACGTGTAGTGGCAGCAGGGATAGCTGAACGTTTTGATATAAAATTTGTGTAGGTGGGCTTAAAAATGAGGGAGTGGTGGCAGGTTAGAAATCATGTCCTGATTTTTCAGATTTTGTCAGCTCACCGCAAAAACAACGATATTTCGTGAACGATTCGGCATAACGTTCCAGAAAGTAATAGCACACCATTTGGGAACAATCCACACGTTTCGGTATATTACTTGTCTATGTAGTGTAAAAACTGTGGGAGGAGTTAGGGTGGTAAAATTTGGCTATAATAAGAATAATAATAATAATAATATATATGTGAGATAACAATAAGTGCTCTTGCTTTGCAAGAACACTTAATAATATATATGTGAGATAACAATAAGTGCTCTTGCTTTGCAAGAACACTTAATAACTAGAAAAGCTACAATTTCTGGGGAAATTGTGTGAAGTGTTCTTGCCTCCACCAGTAGTCTACAACTGGAGTGGGCGGAGTAACTAGGTGGAGTGACTTGAGCAACTGTTGTGTGGTTGGAGTGGCTGGAGTAACTGTGAAAAGTGTTAAAAAGCTTAATATTTTAAAAAGTAGAAATAGTAGAAAAAAATTGAAGAAGTCCTATCATTAGTTGAAAGAGCGGAACAATTTTTTCAAAAATGATTTTTTTTTCAAAATGATTTTTGTTTTCAAAAAATATTTTTTTTTTAAATTATGTTTTTTTCAAAAATCTTTATTTTTTTCAAAAATTATTATTATTTTTTCTAATTTTTATTTTTTTAAATTTATTATTTTTATTTTTCAAAAATTACTTTTTATTTTTTCATGGGGGGGGGTCATAAACAGCGGAAAACAGTATCCATCGTATTACAGTACATAGTAGAGGTACATAGTAATTAATTTACAGATAACAGAATCAAAAGAGTAAGCAAAGTTGAACATTAGAAATGCCTTAGAGAAATAAGAGGCGACGTGCATTGTCTTTCCCCCCCAGACACCCCAACTGGGAACATACTGGGGCTGATTTACTAATAACAGTGCGCTGCACTGGTTCTAACCTTAATTGGTGCGCCAGATAACTCCTTCACTTGGCGCAGGAACCAGCTGTGCACTGTTATAGTAAATCCAAATGTCAGCGGCGCTCTATTGAAAATGAATGGTTCCCTATGGGAGCCCATTGATTTGAATAGAGGTCGCCCGGGAAGTCGGATGAAGCGTATCCGACTCACGGGGCGACTCGTGTGCCGGCTGACACAGGGACAGCGCGTATGAATCATGAAGGGGAACTCCACGCCAAATTTTAATGAAAAAAACGGCGTGGGGGTTCCCCTGCAGGAGCATACCAGGCCCTTAGGTCTGGTATGGATTTTAAGGGGAACCCCCTAGGCCGAAAAAACGGCATGGGGGTCCCCCCGAAATCCATACCAGACCCTTAGGTCTGGTATGGATTTAAAGGGAAACCCCCTAAGCCGAAAAAATGGCGTGGGGTCCCCCCCAAAATCCATACCAGACCCTTATCCGAGCACGCAACCTGGCAGGCCGCAGGGGAAGAGGGGGGGACGAGAGCGGCACCCCCTCCCTCCTGAACCGTACCAGGCCGCATGCCTTCAACATGGGGGGGTGGGTGCTTTGGGGCATGGGGGCGACCTGCGGCCCCCCCACCCCAAAGCACCCTGCCCCCATGTTGATGGGGACAAGGGCCTCTTCCCAACAACCCTGGCCGTTGGTTGTCGGGCTTTTCGGAATCCGGGAGCCCCCTTTAATAAGGGGGCCCCCAGATCCCAGCCCCCCCACCCTATGTGAATGAGTATGGGGTACATTGTACCCCTACCCATTCACCTGGTGGCAAAAAAAGGTAATAAAAAACACAACACAGGTTTTTAAAGTAATTTATTAGGCAGCTCCGGGGGTCTTCCTGCCGGGCGCCACGCTATCTTCTTCCAGCTCTTTTTCTAGCAGGGTCCCGGGCTTCCTCGTTGTCTTCGGGGGTCTTTCTGCCAGGCGCCCTGCTATCTTCTGCCAGCTCTTTTGCTAGCGGGGGTCCCGGGCTTCCTCGCCGTCTTCTTCCGACTTCGGGGGTCTTTCTGCCGCGCGCCCCTATCTTCTGTCATCTCTTTTGCTAGCGGGGGTCCCGGGCTTCCTCGCCGTCTTCTTCCGACTTCGGGGGTCTCTTGTTCTGTTCTCCGGTTCTTCTCCCGCTCTTCGGTGTCTTCTCCACGATCTCCGGTTGTTTCTGCCTTCTGCCGGGTGCCCCGCTATCTTCTGCCAGCTCTTTTGCTAGCGGGGGCCGGTCTTCTTCGTCGCCTTCTTCCCTCTTCTCTTTGCCCGATGTTGCCTCATCGCTGTCCACCGCCGCAATGCTCTGTCTGAGCAGCGGTGCCACTTTTATTGGCATGGGGCGTGGTCACCGGCTGATGCCACCGCTGACCCCGCCCCGTATGATGTCACAGTCCCGGGGAATGATGGGACTGTGATGTGGCAAGTGACACTCTAAATACAACTACACTACTGCTCTCAGTTGCTGATATCACTCTGGTCTCACAAAATAGCTAAAATCGTAAATAATACTGTTTTTGGAGCTTAGGGCAGCTCCTTATCATATACACGCAAATGTGGTAAAACACGGCATGCAAACGCCACAAAGCGCACCTTTCTAAACGCCACTTTCAATCTTAGTTCTGAACACTTTGCACCAGCGTCCCGTCTACATGGGGCCTAAAAATGCCTATGCCATTTACAGCTCAAAAACGCCATGTGGCCATGAGGCCATAGGCTAACATGGAGAGATGTTTTTAAGCTGCAAAAAACGCTCAAACAAGCAGCTGGAAAAACGTCCATGTGCATGTAGCCTTATATTAACCACTTGCTCACTGCCCAGACCAAGTTTCACATTTCAGCGCTGATGCACTTTCAATGACAATTGCGCGCTCATACAACACTGTAACCCAATGAAAATGTATTATTTCTTGCCACACAAATAGAGCTTGCTTTTGGTGCTATTTGATCACCTTTGTTTTTTGTTTTTTCTATAAATACAAAAGACCGAGTTTAAAAAAATAAAAAAGGATATTTTAACCACTTCAGCACTGGGCCTATTCTGGCACTTCTCTCCTTCATATAAAAATCATAAATTTATGGCTATAAAATGACTTCAAAACACCAAACATTATAGATGTTTTTTGAGCAGACACCCTAGGGAATAAGATGGCGGTCATTGCAAATTTTTATCTCGCTCTGTATTTGCGCAATAAATTTTCAAACGCCTTTTTTTTGGTAAAAATATTACAAAACAGTAAAGTTACGGCCAATTTTTTGGTATAATGTGAAAGATGTTGTTATGCTGAGTAAATAGATACCTAACATGTCACGCTTAAAAATTGCGCACACTCATGGAATGACACCAAACTTCAGTAATTAAAAATCTCCCTAGGCGATGTTTTAATTTTTTTTACACGTTACCATTTTGGCATTACAGAGGAGGTCTAGTGCTAGAATTGTTGCACTCGTTCTAACGCACGCAGCAATACCTCACATGTGTAGTTTGAACGGCGTTTACATATGTGGGCGGGACTTACGTGTGTGTTCGTTTCTGAGCGCGAGCTACCGGGGACATGAGCGTTTTTTCTTATTTTTTTTACTTTTTTGTATTTCTTACTCTTTTTTTATTTTTTTTGTTTTTTGGATCACTTTTATTCCTATTACAAGGAATGTAAACATCCCTTGTAATAGGAATGTGTGTGACAGGTCCTCTTTATGGAGAGATGCGGGGTCAATAAGACCCCACATCTCTCCTCCAGGCTGGAAAGCATGATATTGGTCAAAAAAATTCACCAATCTCATGCTGACATCCGAGATCACGGCTTGGTTAACATACAGGAACACGGCATGATGTCATAACATCGCGCCCGGGCCTCTGATGGTCATAGAGATGACTGGTGACCATCTGGTCACCAGTCATCTCAAAATCATTCTCCGAGCCCAAGATGGTATGGGAGAGCCCGGAGAAGCACCGGATGGTGGCAAGAGGGGGGGACGTCCCCTTCCGCCGCCTATAAGAACGATCAAGCGGCGGAACTGCCACTATGATCATTTTATTGTGCACAGAATCGCCGGTTGAAATTAATGATATCTGAAAGATGCCTGCAGTTCATTCAGATGTCACCGCACAAAGCCAAGGATGTCATTTGACGGTGGGCGGTAGGAAACTGGTTAATATTCTTTAAAAAGGTAATTTTTCTTCTTCATTGATGTACACTGATGAGGCTGCACTGATGGGCTGCACTGATGGGCACCAATAAGGTGGCAAGGGTGGGCACTGAGAGGTGGCATTGCTAGTTGGCACTGGTGGGCATTGAGAAGTGGCACTGCTAGGTGGCAATGATAGTTGGCAGTGATGGGCACTGATAGGCAGCACTGCTAGGTGCCACTGATTGGCACCAGTGGTGGCCATTGATAGGTGGCACTGGCAGGGGCTACTAATTGTCACAGATGACGCAGAATTGCCTCTTCCTCTTCGGGCCCCATGTCCCTTGCACATAAGCCGGTGATTGCCTTTTTTTATGCTCACGCTGTCAGCACAAGGAGAAAACAAAAACCATTACCCAGCTTTTGTTTACATCACGTGATCAGCTGTCATTGGCTGACAGCTGATCACATGGTAAAGGGCAGGGATCGGCCCCTTACTCGGATCTGTCATCACCCGAGTCTCAGTGACTCTGTGACCGCAGCGCGCGCAAAGGGGAGGATGTTTATTGATGGACTCCTGGCAATTGAGGACCATGCTGTGGCCGTCGATCAGTTATACCGCTGATCTCAAGTGATTAAAGAGGGCCTAAATGGGCCATTGACATGCATCACAATTCAACTTAGGAATGTGTCTTTGAAAAGTTAAACTAAATAATGTGGCCACTTTATCCTTCCAAATAATTCACTTCCTGTCACATAGCCACACAGGAAGTGAGGGAAAATCCCTAACAATGTCTTTCCTTGGGGCACACAGGTCAGTCTAAATACTTTCCCCATTATGCACATTGCACTCCAGCATATTGTGGGGTACACCACAAATTATTAGGTAGTTTGGACTTTGGGGTTTATTTACTAAAGGCAAATCTACTTTGCACTTTCTGTATATCTGAGGGGGACATGCAAGCAAAAATAAAAAAACACCATCTTTGCTTTTACATGATTGTAACATCCAATCACCAGTACTTTCCCTCAGATTTTCAGCAGCTACACTTTTACTGCAGAGTGGATTTGTCTTTACTAAACCCCAAACTACCCAATGATTTGGGGTATACACAACAAAGTGCTAGAGTGCAATTTGCTTAATGGGGACACTAGTTAGACTGATCTGTGTGTCCCCAAGAAAAGACATTGGTAGGGTTTTACCTTCATTTCCTGTTTAGCTGTGTGACAGGAAGTGAAGCCAATTTTATGAAAAAGGAGACAAAGCCCAAACTCTCAAAAAAAAAAAACACACACGCAGGGGTTCTAACACTTACTTTATTTCCCTCAAAATGCCCACAATTAGAATTGTATGGCCTTGAGCTATTTTTAAGTGCAGTGCTCTAAATCAGTGCTTCTCAAGTACCCCCAACAGGCCATGTTTGCAGGTTTTCCTTCATGTTGCACATGAGCTTTAAATCACAATCAATGGTTTTGAATTTTGGACAGCAATTCTCGATAAAATAAATTCACAAAACATGTCCTGTTGGGGGTACTTGAGGACTGAGGCTGAGAACCACTGCAGTAAAAAAAAGGAAAATTGAATACTTACCGCTCTGTATTTTTCATTTCCTGGTGACGCTCCATGGCAGCACACAATACATGCATATGCTAGCATGAAGGCACCAGATTAGACAAATCACACCTGTTTTGTTTTGACATGCCAATCAGCTGTCACATTTGTTGCAAAGAAAACACAAAACAAACATCAAAACTTTGCATCAAATTTTATTGGTCAACAAAACAAAAAGGGAAGGCAAAATAAAAAACATGGTCAATTTGAAACAGTTACAGACTCAACATCTTGAGAAACTTTTGGCCAAAAATAAAATGCAGCACAGACAATTAAATCAAAGTGATCAAACAACACACATTAACAACATCAGAATTATTTCAGGGGAATATTTCCCCCACACAAAAAAATCCAATCCACAAAAGTTAACCAATCACCTGTTTTGCAAAGACATAACAAATAAAATACATGTGTTACAAACTCGATAAGGACACCAACATGTACATTTTGCCCCCCACGCACACACACTTTCCTCTTCTCAGGGCAAGCGAACGAATGTTCCCTCTTAGCTTTATATAACCTATGTTTGTGTGCTAATGAGGCAATTGAAAACACATGCACAGTCCATGAAACACCAAAAATGCAAATTCACCCAATGTAGAGACTGAAATTCAAAGTGGATACACCTGTTAAGGATGTCCTTCAATTACTAACCCATAAAAACACTCTCTGAGCATGCCCAGAAATATCCAGGTGCTGTTCACACACAAAAAGCACGCAAAAAAAAAACTAACTGGCTGGGCATGTGCAGAACAACACCAATGCAGCTAGAAAAAAATAACGCCCCCCCGTCCAAAATTAAGCACATCATCCAGCATGCTACAAAATTAAAGATGGGACAATCACCCCTCCCCCCCACCAACAAATACCATTGCAGTCTATGGGAACCGACTTGTTAATTTTGCTAGTCCCCACTTGGCTGGCTTGTCTTCTAGTTATTGGCCTTAAAATTGGGGCCCAGGTCCCACCCTAAGGGACATATATCAATGTCACCAATTTGGAAAACAACAAAAACAAAACAAGGAGAAGTGCCTTTAAATATGCCAAATTGCTTAAGGGCCATTTCACACCACATGCAGTGCATTACGTTTTTTAAGCATCCAAAATGCATGGAAAGTTGGTTATATGGTTTTAAATGGCAATGCTTGTTCCAGTGCGTTCCAGTTCCACCAAAAAAGTAGAACATGCTGCATTTTACCTGCACTGGACTGTACTGGAACGCAGCAAAACGCATCATAAACGCACTGGAACGCACCGGAACACACCTAAATGCACCAAAAACGCACTGGAACACACTAGTCCTTATCTATGGTTAATAAAAAGGAGGGGTGAAAAAAAAGCACTGGACTGCATCAAAAACGTACCAAAAATGCACTGGAACGCATGAAAAACGTGCATGCAGAAAAGCACCTGGAACGCATCCGGATTGCGTTTCTATGGTGTGAACTGGCCCTAGTTCACACTATAGAAACACAGTCTGGGTGCGTTCCAGGTGCTTTTCTGCATGCGCGTTTTTGACACATTCCAGTGCATTTTTGATGCGTTTTTGATGCAGTCCAGTGTTTTTTCCCCCTCTTTTCACTTAGGACAAGTGTGTTGCAGTGCGTCTTTGGTGCATTTAGGTGCATTCCGGTGCATTCCAGTGCATTTTTGGTACGTTCCATTGCGTTTTTGATGTGTTTTACTGGGGTCCAGTACAGTTTTGTACCTAAAAAATGCAGCATGACCAATTTTTTTTTTGCTTTCTGAAACGCACTGGAACGGACTGCAGTGGTGTGAACTATGCCATTGGCATTAATGTGATCAACTTTCTTTGCGTTTTTCATGCATCAAAAAAACGCACTGCGCTGCATCCGGTGTGAACTGGCCCTAAATATCATACCCGGGGGGTGTCTATAGTATGCCTGTAAAGTAGCACATGTTTTCCATGTTTATAACAGTTGGAGAGCAAAATTACATTTCTAAAGTAAAATAATAGTCATTTAAAAGACCTTGCGGCTGTAATGAATTGCTGGTTCCCGTCAATACAGATAAAAGTCATTGAAAGTCTTTGATTACACAAAAAACAAAAGCGTGAGGGTCCCCCAAATTCCATTACCAGGCCCTTCAGGTCTGGAATGGATATTAAGGGGAACCCCGCTGCAATTTTTTTTTAAAAATGACGTGGGGTTCCCCCCAAATATCCATACCAGGCCCTTCAGATCTGGCATGGATTTTAAGGGGAACTCCACCCCAAATAAAAAAAAAATGGCGTGGAGTCCCCCCAAAAATCCACACCAGACCCTTATCCGAGCACATAACCTGGCCGGCCGCAGGGGAAAAGGGGGGGATGAGAGAGCGGCCCCCCTCCCTCCTGAACCGTACCAGGCCACATGCCCTCAACATGGGGAGGATGTCCCCATGTTGATGGGGACAAGGGCCTCATCCCCACAACCCTTGCCCGGTGGTTGTGGGGGTCTGCGGGTGGGGGGCTTATCGGAATCTGGAAGACCCCTTTAACAAAGGGGACCCCCAGATCCCGGCCCCCCCTATGTGAAATGGTAATGGGTACAAATTAACCCCTACCATTTCACAAAGAAAGTGTAAAAAATGTAAAAAATGACAAGAGCCGGTTTTTGACAATTCCTTTATTAATGTCTTCTCCTTTCTTCCATCTTCTTCCATCTTCTTCTTCCTTCTTCTTCCTTCTTCTTCTTCCATCTTCTTCTTCCATCTTCTTCTTTTCTCCATTCGGGTTTCTTTCTCCATCTTCATCTTCATCTTTATCTTCATCTTCATCTTCATCTTCCTTCGGTGTTCTAGTCCGCATCTTGCTCCGGCGTCTTCCCTTCTTTCTTCTTTGGCCGCTCCGTTTGAATTGGAGGTTCCCGCTGTGCGAAGCTT